>JAUJYS010006844.1:0-10023 GCA_033995665.1 Melogona broelemanni | reverse complement strand
GCTATTCCAGCTGCATCCCTCTTCCCTCCCCTTCCCTGCCCCTCACATAATCTCTATAGAGATTCGAGGGTGCAGTAGTCCTGTGGTGCACTAGGCGCTCGGTGAAATAAAAAATAAAAAAAAAAACACAGAAACGAAGTTTAGATTTTGATTTAGATTTAGTAGGGTAATTGCCGCGCCTGCAGCATTATGGCAATATGTGGGTATATGCGGGAATATATGGTATTGTACCTTTTGTTCAGAAGGTTTACCAGGAAGCGTCCTGGTAATTAGGAATTTGGCCTAGTCTAGGCTTCTGACCTAGGTAGGGATCTTTAACGTGTACCTGACAACGTACAGGCATGGGTCTCACGGCTTTACTTCCATTCCAAAGGAAGGTATTTTTCTCGCCCGATAAATTCGGGAGGTATCGGCTGGGATACGAAACGCGGTCACGCGGATAGTAGTCGAGCACGAACACCACTACACTACCGAGACCTCCTTATTTAAGTTGAAAGATACAATCGAAGCTGCCTTGTACCATGTTTCAAATCAGGAATAAATGCACGAATTTAAAAAAAAATCGGTAAAAAAAAACTCGTGGAATTCTCGAGTATCGGAATTTTTTTTTATTTGATTCAAAATTTGTATTGCTAGAAAAACACTGTTGAAAAAAGGTTAATCGGCATGTAGTTGGCGCTACAATCAACAGGATGTTCTATTTTAACAGGCTCACTCAAAGATCAAGGATTTCACCGAGACAAACTAACAACCCGCAGGCGATACGGCGGAATTCAAGGATTCGCTTTCACACGCACTGTCGTCATGGCATGACAACAACTCTGGTACAATTGATAATGACGTCACTGGAAAAAAATGGTCTATAAGCGGAGGAAAGGGTGACGATGACAGTATAGAACGAGACACAGAAGTATTAAGAGTGCGAGGAAGGCTTAATTGAGATTAAATCCCCGAACGACTTGGCCAGTGGCAGAGAGAGAGAGGCGCCGAATCTTGCCAACACCAAGACAGAAGCAACAACAGCAGCAGCATCTGCGGATGGCACATCCGGAGTTCCAGGCAGATGCGACGACGAACATTGCGTCTTAAACTAGAGAGACTGAAGGAACGAGGCATTTTTGAGCGTGCCTTCGCAGAAAAACCAATTAAAATGTCTAAAATTAAATTAGCTTTCCGCAATACATTTTCGTGAGCGGGGAGGATTCGGGGAAGACTCCGGCATAGTTCGGCGCAACATCGTGTCTTGCAAGGAACGGCATCTTACGAGCCGGTTCGCAGTCAAGAATACCAAAATTATATAGCGAACCGAAAAGTATGCGAAAACCTTATTTTTCCACATAAATTATCAAAACTTATAATAACAAAACATTTAAAGCCATTGCGTTAAAAATATATTTTAAAATAAGAGGACAAAAAAAATGAAAAGAGATAGATGCGGAAATAAATGATTAAAATGGCAGCGGGGAAACAACCGCTGCCTTTACCCACATGCCTTCGGACCGGAAACTCATGGAGAGTTAATCAACCCTTTAGTCTCTGCCTAGGCATCGGCTATGAGCGCAGTTGTCACCAGTAGCTCGGGATCGGATAACGAAAGCCCGAGCCGGGAATCGAACCCGGGATCGCCACACACAAGGCAGATTTTCTGCCACTGAACAACTGCGACCGTACAATTAAAAATAAACAAATTATCAGAAATTTACCGTTCTTTATGGTAACAGAGGTGCCGTGCGGCATAATGTTTTTTTTTTTTAATTAAAAAATAGAGGATCGAATACATGCTTCTTGATCATGAACAGTCAGTGACGCTATCCGATATGTTCCAAGCTCTTAAATACCTTAACTGAGAAATTTGTTTAAACGGAAATTCGACTAGCTAATTGCAGTTAAGATGTCACCCGTTTACTCGGAACAGATCAACGAATAGCGCGCCCCTGGTGCCAAACACGTCGTCTAAATCAAAACCCATCCTTCGCTCGCGAAATGACATGAAAGCAATCTACAGGGGTTGCACAAAATAATGGAAATAGCTCTATAAGGTGCACAAACAGGTATGTTTCCATTATTTTGTCCCTCGAATGTCTGCTCAACATGCATGCATCTGAAAGCGACGTCTTCATCAAAATGTTCTTCGAAACAATTTAATTAAAGATACAGATTCTCCGCAAAAATATCGCCATTCCTTCTCTCCTCTCCCCGCCTATCTACCCACAAAATATGAATATTAAACATTTCCGAAACGAGTTATGTACGTTCTAATTTCATTTGCAGACATGATAGCTTTGTAGGCGGAGTTTCAGACCAGTATTCGCTCTTTAATGGTTAATTTCAGTGTTGGTAGGAACGGAACGGACACATTCCGTTCCTAGGAACTGATTTCTTTTTTGAGGAACTAAGGAACTGCTAACTTCTTTTTCTAGGAAGGAACGTTAGGAACGGTTTCGTTAGGAATGAACATAAAACAAGATATTTAGACGTTAGAAACAGTCGACGATCTCACAAAATTATTGAATCACTGTTATCCGCTTAAATTATTGAATCACTGCTGCCGGAAGAAGTCAGCTAGAATTATATATTTTATGGTAAAGGATTGATCAATGAAAATTTCTTAATAAAATTCTGTCAAGTTAAAAGGATTCGAAGAATCAGTCGAACTCCAATTAGCAATCTTTAGTAGTGTAATTAAAAGGAAGATAGACTACGTCTAACTAACGAGTTCCAAATTCTGATTAACGAGTTCCATCTGACAAACCTAATGACATATTTTCTAGACAGGCATTCAGATTTATTTTTAAATAACAGAAAATAACAACCAATGCCATGTAAGAGGATTTAAAAAATAAATAAATGAAAAAAATTAAATTGCCGTGACGATCAGCGCTAACGAAAATAAAAATTGGCTCGTCAGATATTACAAAATTCTTGAGAAAGAAACCACAAAATGGAGAAATTACTCTATATTTCTTGAAATTTGGCGTAAACATGCCCATAACCAACAAGATTCCAAAGAACTAATTGGTTTTTTTATTAAATTATAATATAATAATTAAAGCAAGACTAATCTAGATCAATCAATCAATGGCTATTTAGTCCTGGGACTGGTTTAACAGCAATGGGATATGTCTATAATCTAGATCAAGTCGCAAAAACTACGAAAAGGAGCGCTCAAAGAACCGACCAGAGCCGATATGTGGGAAAAATAGAGCCGATATGTGGGGAAAAGGGTCCCAGGTGTTGGCAGAGGCGGTACTGCATTTCCCACGCGAGGTTTACTCACTACCGATAAAATGGAACCATTGTTGACTCAGTGACGACCGAACAATACCGTGTCCTTTACTCGTTGTCTATTCTACAGACTGTATTCCAGACCTGTCTAAAAGTATACTCAATTAGACAGGACCGATATGATTCTGCCGAATGCAAAAATAACTACAATGTGAACTCATAAGCAGCCACGAACACAAACAGAAATAAAAATGCAAAGCTAGAATGATTTCAAGCATCTCACTCAACAATCGAGAAATATCAACATACGAGTAAGTTTCGTCGAATTGAATAAAGACAAAACCGACCACAAGCATGGAGCTCAACTGCGTGTGGTATTTCCAAAATACAATCCACAGTAGTGAGATGAACATAATAGCGTGCAAGGATTAGGTCAAATTTTTCTTTTTAACTTATTTTTATTTTTTGTTAATATACATTTGCTAAATTCGTCGTTAGTCATAGAAATATCAATACATAGAAAATGTAAAGACGCAAAACCGACCACAAGTATGGGCCGGACGGCACAATCGATTCCAAGGCCCATGCTTGTGGTCGGGATGTTTCTTTAAATTTTATATATTTGTTCAGTTCTGCGCGAAACTAATATTTGATTCATTAAATCAATTTTTCATTGGCTTCATACTCAAGTAGGGATCTTCAAGGCGTACCCGACAACGTACAGAAGAAAGACGTGTGCACGAATTTACCTCGCCCAAAAAATTTCAGTTGTCTCGGTTAGGAATTGAACCCACTGTCACGGTCATTGTAATAGCAACCGGTTTCTAGTCCTCGAACAAGAATGATCAATCCAAGATGGCCGCCACGGAAAAAAAAAAGTTGACCCAACAACAATGGGCGCTGAGTTATTCGCCTCGTTCCAAAGGCGAGAGTCGAAAACTTCAGATATTTGTATTTATTGGTTACGCGGATCGCCCTAGCGTAACGAAAGTATATTGGCCGACCGGCGATCGGGATGGGTCCCGGCGGGCTCTCGCCAGTCTTTCACAAACGCTCTCCTCCACCACCACCACCCCCCCAACTACCCCACCCGAAAACAAAGTATGGGAGAGACCTGGGGGACGGTTGGGCTAAAACGGTGGTCGGAGGATCCCTGTCGCCGAAAAGCGGTTTTCCGCGAGTCATCGTGTGAAGGCACGCCAGTACTGCTCGGCCCATTACTGCGAATTCTTGAGCTAGTTTCACAGGAGGTTGCGTTAAGTGTGGGGCCACGTTATGTACGCGAAATATATATTTTTTAAATCACTGTAGTGATAATCACTACAGGATTACTACCCCTCGTATCGCTATGGCGATATGTGAGGGGCAGGGAAGGGGAATGACAGCTCCTATAGCCAGGCTGCAGTATCTACCCCTAAGCTCTGGATTCCCTACTGGAAGCTCAGGGGTGGCGCCAGTACCCCAGCCTCGTCGAATGAACGAGAGCATGCGCCGTGAATCGAACCAGAGACCGTACGCTCCGTAGGATGTTGCCATACTCATGGAGCCATTAATAGTTAAAACACTTCTAATCTATCAGATACAGAGGAAACAAATAAACGAGCTTTCGGCTGTAACGCCTTCTTCGTTGGTGAATAAAATGAAAATGAGCATGAAAAATGAAAAAACAGTGAACTTCAAATTATAGATTGGTACATGCTCATGTCTTGGACGAGGGTCTTGCCAATAACGCAATGCTTATCTTTGTTAATAGGATACGCCTCTGCCAATAATTGTTTGTTAAATTCGGTTAGGTTGGTAACGGTGAGGTTGATTTTGTTACGCAACATTTGTTTCATGGTGCATGTGAAACGGGGAGTAATTATGTTGTCAGGAAGATCTAGCTTTTTGTGCAGAAAGAAGTACATGGATACAGAAAGAAGGACATGTACAGCGCGCACCTCTTGCGAGGCTACGGAATTCGTACTAGTGTCTCGTGCAGTAAACACATGGAACCAATGTGGATGAAGGGCGCGTCGGCGAATGATACGTCCCGACGGGACGGAACTAGAGCATTGAAAACCAGCGCGTGGTACCGAAACCGCCGCGCCATGTTAGCACGTGCTCACATAAATATATATCTCACTGGCGCGTGCGCTGGCTCTTCAGCAGTTGGGAGGAATAGGGAACCACAGAAGCTTTCCGCGCGGCGGTCTTACCAGGGGAGTGTCCGGGGACTGGTGGGCCGTTTTCGCGATGACATGGCGAATACTTTCGCATGGGATATATGTTGCAATTGTTTTTACTTCGAGCAAAATAAATACACTAAACCTTGGTGGACTTTTTAGTACCATTAATGGCTATGAAACACTGTTTTGCCATTTACGTACAGTGAAGAACGTAGATAGCCAAAATTTAATATCCCCAGGGGATGGCATGGTACGTAAGGACTTACGGACGGACGGACGAAAACGTACAGGTAAGGCTACGTCTTGTTCAAATTAAACAATTCAGCAAGTCTCTGTCGGGAATTGAACACGTGATCAAGGGCATAGTTTTGTTTTCCTCCCAGAGCCTAAGCCGCGTAATTCCCATGTTTTTATTAACTTCGATAATGATCATTTTGTGTTTAATTCCACTTTTTATAATTTTGTGTATAATTCCTTAATATCGTTCTTCGTCATTCGTTCGGTTCGGCAAAATTTTCATGTAAATGTACGTCTCGAAATTTTGTTTCCCGTGTTCTCGCTGTATATACCTGGGATTGATATAGGAATATTTATTCGGAATCGTTCTTAGTCATGTTAAAAACTCCCATAATCCAAATGTACCCTGAGGTTTGGATCCGCGAGACAGGCTCACCGATAAACGACGCGTAACGGATATGGCTGACCACTCCATTGGGAGATCTAGATGCCGTTGACCCCTGGCCACACCATTTGGCTTAAGGGTCACATAGTTTAGATCGGGAAACGAGGGGGTGGGGGTTAGGCCACAACACGGTGTCACCCGGGTCAAATTGATTGATAATGCCAATTCTGAGAATAGCGAATGAAGAATTTTTCCCAAACATACAAACTTGAGTGTTGATCATGAAAGAACGGGAACACTGTAGCAACCAACATGTACTCTGTACTGTATACAAAGAAAACGCATTTTATTTCATATTTTCTTCTTTGTAGTGAATATCACTACAAAATATTCTGCACCCCTCACATAGGTTAGGCAGCGACTGAGAACAGGAGGGGTACATTTAAAAAAATAATCAGAGATCAAATAAACAAGGGGCAGCGCCTGGAATCGAGCTCAGGGCTCGTCCCGGTAGAGATTATATCCTATCACAAGCTCCAGTTGAGTTTAAAAGCAAAATTATTGAAATTTAAGCAAAAATAAAAGTAAGAGTAAATTCAATGAAACGGTATTCATCATCAACAAAAAGTATGCCGTTTGATTTTTTACCGCATTTATTTAGACAAATGATAACAACTATTTGTCTAAAGTGAAATACGCCATTAATCTAAAATGATTCACCGCTATGTTTATAAAAAAAAATTAAGAACGGAGCAACGCAACAGCCTTCAAACTCAACGCCTTACAACTTAATGACCTATAACTGACTAAATGTCTTTGCCAAAGAAATGCATGCGGTGCCGTGCTACCTAGCACACTGGACCTATACACACATTTTAAAATTTGAAGCACCAGATGGCGCCAACAACATTGCTGACATTGACAACAAAGACGCACGGGAATTCGATTAAAACGCACGTGCCAGTTGTGGAGACGAAAATGGATTAAAACAGACACACGAATTCTATTGTTTGCAGAAGCACGTGGCCGAAAGCAATCCCAGAAACGTTCTCCACAGAACCAGAAGTGTCAGAGGTCGAACCACCAAGAATATCTTCCGACAAATAACCTTCCGGCTATATTCGAAGTCTTTGTCGCTATCGTCGCGAAACCGCGAAAGAAAACAAAGCCATTCTTAAAGTTGATTATCCGACCTGCTCAGGATTTATACATGTATTTATGCCGCGGTTTGCTGAACCCAGCTTGGCGCTCTTATTTGTTCATTAATTCTATTGTTGGGATCCCCCGCCAGGTGTAAGGTGGGGGAAATTTAATTTAGATGGCCTGGAGTCTTTGCGGCTTAATTCGATAGACAAGACTGAAAAATCATATTTTTTTTAAACAAGAAACTGCTCTCGTATATTCTATGTATTGCGATATACTGGAAGAACATCACTTGTGTGTTTTAAATAATTGAATAAATTTTATTCTGTATGGCGAGCAAATCTGTGACGTATACAAAGTCAGGAACGCGAATGATAAAATCGATTTAATGTTAGGAGTAACATTATCCTAATAAGCTGGCAAATGAAGATAATAATATTAGTCATTATCTTAAAGAGACCAAACTTGATCAATTATAACCCACATTTAACGTAGCCAATTTAAATACTAAAATAACAATATTAAAAATTGTTCCAACATTAATTAAGGAGAATAACTGGAATGGGAAGTGGTACCTTTTTTGAGGAACTGGAACGGGGTTCCTTTTCTGTTTAAAAGTGTTTTTTTTGTCACAGCTTTCAATTTTCTAAAAGCACAATTTTCCAAAGTGTGTTAACAGTGGAACAATTTTGCAACATAAAAAAGAAATTTTTAAAAGATTTTTTATCTGTGTTCGCAAATCAACAGAAACTGTATGTCATAAAAATCTCATCGTTCATAAAAAGAAGACGTCTTTTGCCTAACAGACGGCAATCATCACCCCAGCTGGAAATATACCCCCTCTTCAGCTAGAGGATCATAATGTTAAGAAGCCAAGGATGGAGGAAGAGGGGGTGAGGGAAGAGTTATTCCGTCAGCATATTTCTCCTTTGCTCATCATGCGCATATAACCCTTCATATCCCCCCACCATGCCACCCCAACCCCCTCCCCTCTATCTCCGCCCGTCCACGAAATTACTTCCATGCCGCCAACACGAGGTGTTTATGACGCAATATCAAGAGCCAGGAATCAATTAGAGCAAAACGAAAGTTGCGCCAGATTAATTATTAATAATATCATGAGGACGGACTGTCAAGCGAATCCGTGAAGCAAACAGTGTGGGGTGGAGAAGGGGGAATGTTGGAGGCGAGTGAGAAAAAAAAGTGATGGTCTAACGTGTGTACGGCCTCCGGTACAGGGTTGGTCAAAAATAGTTCCATGTTCCATGCACAGTGCCTACGTGCCTCGGGATCGAATAAGGAAAGACTGTGCCGGGAATCGAACCCGGGATCATCGCACAACAGGTCAACAACTACAACAGGCCCTTTACCACTGAGCTAAATACTAAATTGAGGTATATATATATAGAACATATTACAACACAACACAGGCATCCCAATCTATTATCTATTATGCCCCTCACATATACAGTACGAGTACATTGCCTTAGCATCACGAAGGGCACAAAATCTCCTGTATGAACAAAATGTACAAATTTCTTGTATTATGTGTATATAAAAAATATGTACAAAATCTCCTAAGTACGTTCGATACAGAATTTACTTTTTATGTTTTTAGCTTACTGCATTACATTATAAATTAAGTAATTTTTAAAAAAGTTCGATTGTTGTTTACGACTATTTAACAGAAATATTTGCAAAGAAAACGGACACACGTGTACAGCGAACGTTTTGATCGAAAATTTAATATGATGTAAGGTGTACTTTTTCATCCAACTTTGAGTACTGATAATTCAAGACGAACGTCTGGTAGCAATATTGAAATTAGACGAGTACAATAGAGGATACACAAAATTCGAAAAGTAGGATGAATTGAGTATAAAAGCATCCAGAAACGTCAAAATGGCCAAATTGGACATTTAGTTTTGAAATTATTAAAACAGGAAGAGAGCTCCACAGTACCTCATTGTAGGTGACAAAAGAATAACAATTGAATAAAGTGAAAAATTAGAAGATATTATTTAATTTGTTAACAATAGAAAAACAACAGCACCAGGTGTCAGGTAGACAAGAACAAGGTTTAAATACAATTAGGATGGACAACTATGATTAAAGCAAGCGCAGATTTGATCACGAATACATCTGGCTGCGTCGCCAAATAGTTGCTGTTGTCCAATTTGCACGTGCCCGGCGCATGCCCAAACTCTGCGAAGGGGAACACGAATGGTGGAACGCCACTCTGAATGCTCGTGGGCACGGTCTAATAACGGCGGAAACTGGGCGATAGCTGGCATTAAGGACGGGCGGAAGTCGGTTCCAATCGGAAAGGGTGGTAGGGGAGGGAGCACTAGAATCGGGGATGCTCATAGGGGCAGCATGGAAGGGTGTCCTCATCAGTATTGAGTTTCAACGCGTTGTTGTTGTTGCTCGCAGACAATTTTACCGGTTTTTAATCGTGGCATGCTTTCATTTATTTTACGTTAGAAATTATTGGTCCAATTTAGGCAGCGTTATCAGTTGTTTTTGAACGACTAGAGTTATTTTGTAACGTCTTCAGACAATTTGAAGTTTTTCTGATGCTTTCAAAGGTTTCAAGACAATTTTGAAACCCTTAAGGCTCGGATCATTACAATTGGAATCAATATTATAAAAAATTTTAACATTAAAATAAATATCAAACACTTTTTCTTTTCACTATTTTAATCATTATTATAATTTATTTAACGATATGAATAAATAACGCAGTTATATAAAAATTACACATTTAAACGTTTTAAATGTACGAACCGATGGCTCAGTGGGTATGGGGACATGCTACGAAGCCAACGATCCCGGGTTAGATTCCCGGCGCAGGCTTTCGTTTAT
>JAUJYS010006843.1:0-10023 GCA_033995665.1 Melogona broelemanni | reverse complement strand
TCAGTCTCACGTGATTTGTCACTTCATGTTATATTTTTTTTAAGGCAAGTCAGTCTCGCCTGTAAAATCCGGTCTTTCGCGAACCGCTCTTCGCTTCGCTCGCGCGTTCCCTGTCCGCTCCGTTGTGCCCGTAAACTGAACACCAGCCGTTGCCGAATACGATTAAAAAATCAAACTACCCCATATTTTGGTAGCCATAGTATTCGGTATTCGCCACTGATATTCGGTATTCATCACGTCAATTTCTTTGATTTTGGCACGCACCTAGTCACTCACTCAAAGTGCATGATGAGGGCCGATACGAGGCCATTTCAATTTTCGTCGGACGAATTTGATCGGCTGTGGCCGCTCGCGGTACTACGTTGTTGTTCGGCGTGTGAATATTTTTTTGCCTGATTATGCCTTCTCACGAGCATTGTTTTTTATTTTATATTTTCGTTCCCTCTAATTCCTTCCTCTAAGCCTTTTTTCCCCCGTTGCAATAATAATAATATGTCATAATTTTTGGGGGGCTCTGAGAAAAATAAGTTTTTAATTTTATTATCATATGTTTGGCAACTTTTGGTTGGGAAAATAAAATCTACTGTATTCGGTTTTTTTATCGGTTCAAAAATATACAATTTCGAAAAATATGCTCATCATCATCGATTTATTTGTATTTTTCTTATATATTTTATTTATTTATTTGTATTTTTTTAACACTGTTGCGGTATCTTCTATACTATAATTTAAGAGGACCAATTTTTTTCCATCCGACACATACAAAGGGGTACCTTCGAGTGAAAGTAATGTTTTTTCATTGCGCTCGCTTCTTGTGAAAATTGTGTACCGAATGTTTTTTTTTTAAATTCCAGATCACTGTTGTGTAGCACTACAGGATGGATGTTATTGTACCCCTTGTGTCGCTATGGCAATATATGAGGGGTACTTTCCAGTACCACAGGATCGAATAAACGAAAGCCTGCGCCGGGAATCGAACCCGGGACCACCCGCTCAGTAGACTGCGACTATATCCATTGAAAAAAGGAAGTCACTAAATAAAACACACTAAAAGTGGTAATATGAAGATGTTGTATCGCAGGACCGTGCGAGTTGTAGATGAACGAGAACATTTGCATAAACTTGTCATACGATTTTATTTCTATCTCGAAACTACTTTGGATATAACCATTGAGCCACTGGGTAATATTACCGGTGGCGAAGGTCTAGATTTCCCAATTTTTTAAAATGAATTCTCTACCCCCTTATCCCAGGCGAAGCCGGACCCATTTTCTTGTGTTTCATATTCGTGTCCGAAAGGCAGTCCCATGCACGAAGGAAATCTGAAGGAATTTCGTAAAGCTATTAGCTCCCTCTGGTGTTCGGTTTGTAGTATCTGGGTTTTGTTTTTCTTTACCGAAACAAATGTTGTTTTTCTTTGTTCAAGACTTTTTGGTTGTGCCTATTTTTAACGAGAAAAAAATTTGGGATTAACCTTTTTTTTTTTTTTTTGGGGTGTCCGTGACTAAACAGCGATTTACGGGGTGACGAAATAACTTGAACGGTTGATTAGCAATCACGATTTTGAACAACGTAAAACGAAACGTCCGTCATTGGTGGTGGTTGTGGTACGGTCATTTTAACCTTTATTTTTTTTCTGTTCCCCTCAGGTTCTCCTGGACATTCCTTAGGGTTGATTAATAGGAGACAACTAACTCCTCCGCCCTTGGTCCTCGAAAAGGGGGGTATTTTCCCCACCCCCTAAATGTAGCACCGTGGGGGGGGAGGGGAATGATTTACCGTGGGGGGTATTTGCTAGGCCCCTGAGACGAAAGTACTGAGCTTTGAAACGATTCCGTGGATTGTTTTTATCGCTTTACTTCACTCGGTTGTACTTCTTTGTCCAGTGTCCTAAATGTCCAATATTTATTTGTCTTGTAATGCAGTTTTGGAAAATTGCGCAGTTCCATAAACCAATTTGCAAAAAGCAGTTTCACGTAATGGCGAAAGTGTTTTTGCCATTAATTTTAAAGGTTAATTAAGCATAAATATTTTCTAATGTTTTTTTTCATCTTTTTGTAAATCGCAGAACATCAAAGTTGTTTTCTGGTATTTTTTTTTTTTTTTTTTCTCTTCTCCATGCTGAACAATTTTTTTTTTGTTATTATGTGACCGGTTTCAAACTCCAGGACAGACAGTATTTCAAATAATTAAGACACTCGAAATTCGAGCTGGGTTTGTAAAAACAATAAACGCATAGAACCAATGTTTCATTTTTTTAAATTATTATTTTCTAATCCAATATTAATTTTGCCCGTTGAACAAGCACGAAGGTCATTTCTAAAATCCCGTATTTCCTTTACGAAGTTAAGTGGATTTTCTCATTTTAAAACATGTATAGAACCACTCTGTATGGTGTGGGGTCACAAGAGGACAACTGTCCTCCATCGGCCATTTGCCGTCTGCGCATGCGCGGAGCCATTAAAATCTCGATAGGTGGTCGATTCGACGGTGGCCAGTTTTTGTGCAACGATTTTTGGCGTTTGGCGCGTTGCGTTGCGTTTCTCGGAAACTCTAGCGAAAGCAAAGAGGTGGACGAGGTAGACGACTAGTTGGTGTTAAACAGGGTGCCGGCCATGTACACAGTGAGGCGCAAAATTCCATAACCTTTAATATTTTTAATGACTCTGTCAAAGATCATCCGATTTCTATAAAATTTGGTCAAAATCCTGAAGTTTTGATGTTTGTACATAATAGCGATAAAATATGAAAACAATCGGTAGTATCGATAAAAGCTGCCCTGTTTCTAATTTTTTTCTTTATTTTATTTCAAACTGTTCAGGGCTAATCTTACTACCGCTTTTGTACTCAAAACACCCCCTCGGTCTCAAAGTACCCCTTAGAGTCATTCGGATAATTTGGCCTAGCCTAGCCTTCTGACCTAGATAGGACTATCTTTAATGTGTACCTGACAACGTAGAGGCACGGGTATCGCGACTTTACTTCCATTCCGAATGGTGGTACGATTTTATTTCGACATAAAAATTCGGGAAGTTTCGGTCGGGAATCGAACCCGCGATCACGGGCACACCAGTGGACGATCACGTTAACCATTAAGCCACGCAAAAATACACTGTGCGCATGCGCTGACGTGCGCCAATCGTGACGGGAGTGACGTTGCAGTCAACGCAATCGCCAATCTTCCCTTATTATCGAGAGTAATTAATAGTAGGTTAGTGTTAAGGTATACACGCATCCGAGTCAGGCAAAGTACACACACGCGTTCTATGGCATTCAGGGCTACTTTATTGCTCGTATACATATCAAAAATCATCGGCTGGGGCTCCGAACGTACGTTTATGGACGGGACGTTGCGCGCTGAGGAGAAAATATATCTCAGCCAACCAGGCAACAACCACACCGTCACTCTCACTGGCTGGCGTCTATGTATTTATTTACAAAATGGGCGCACGCGTGCTTGGGCAGGGAGACATATTTCTATCAGCTGGGCATGTCAGCCGTCAATGCGACTGACTTTTATAGCCGCAAACAAGGGAGCCTCTTGTATCCCTCGTGCTGGAGAGGGGTGCGTTTTGACATTGACTTTCCTCGCAGAGGACATCGGATGACTTGTTTCCCCTACCTGCGTTCTCTGGAATGAAAAATTTAAAGTGCTCAAGAATTTCGACTGTGCTGTGAGAGGGTGCGTTTGACTTTCGGCCTGAAATCTCGAAGGCCCAATGCGCCCTGATCTCATGCTCAATTCAAATTTCTCGAGCACGCTCGAATAATAAATTTAATAAAAGTTTGATTTTTACACGAGAATCGTACCAGACCTAACACCTATCTGACCTATCTGAGGTCCTGTGTTCGATTCACGGGGCAGGCTCTTGTTTATTCGATCCTGGGGTAGTGGTGAAAATGTGCCGTTCACCTATTGCCTAAGCAACACGAAGGGTAACAGAATTTCCTGCCGTGAAAAATATTTCCCCCACCAAAAAAAAAAAATAAAAAATCTTGCTTGTTTTTGCTTTGGATTGTTTAGGCCCATGCCTATAGTCGCTCATGCGATGTATCTCAAAAGCGATGAATTTTGCTCCCGTTCTTGAACTCGTAGGTCTCTAGAGGTTATTCTCGGTCTTCCATGTCAAAAACTCGCCCGCCATTTTATTTGTAGCAACCACGAAGCACGCGCCATTTTATTTTATAGGTTTCGAAAAACTAGCATCATCGAACCAGTCATGGACGTTTCTGCTGTCATGCAGGCTAACCCAATTTATTGCTGGGATCCCCCTCATTTTAACTGTTCATGCTTGTCTACCACAATGTGGTTAAAGTTTTGCTCCATCTTCAAACCAGATAAAATACATATCTCGTTCGTTCGCTCAAACGTGTTTTTTTTTTTTTTTTTAACAGGGACGCGTGACTTTTTGTGTGCGAGCAGTCTGTAATTAAAATTTGTCTCTTCGGATATCTGACCTAATTTACGAGCTGAAATTATCCCTAGTTGGACGTTGAGCGCGCGTGTGTGTGTGTGTAAAAAGATGTGAGCGTATATATTACTCAAAAACGCGAGCAATTAAAATTTTCGCCCGCGTTGCTTGATTTTTATTGACACCGTTTGTACGAAAGTGTGCATGTTTTGGTTAATTTTTTTTTCTTCTTTCTAGTTTATGATTAGCGTTGACTGGGACCTCACCGGTAGTACTCGAGTACGTTGTCATGGGGGGAGGGGGTTATCTCGCCGGTGTATCTTTCTATAAAGTGATGCTTTATTAAATGTGTTGTTATTAGCTAGTGGACGGATGTACATTTTCGAGTTCGATCAAGATGTCGATTCGATTACAGTTTGGAAGTGGGTCGCCAACCTTAAAGCAGTATTGGGTAGGAACGTCAAAGGTTCGAAGTAATTCGTTCCTTTCCTGAGGAACGTTTCAACGACATCGTTCCTTTTTTTTTAAAAAACGCCAAAGGAACTCGCTCGATGAACCGCGAAGGGTTATTTGTTTCTATTCCTAAAATGCTTAAAGATTTTGAAATTCGCAAGAAATTAGTCGGGGAATAAGGGCGGCAGTTGTTTGTCATCCAATTAGTTAAAAAAATTGCGTTAATTGCGACTGAAAAATTGCATAAAAAAATTAACAACGAAAAATTGCGTAAAGAAATTAAATAACTGAAAAATCGCGTTAAAAATTAAATGAACCTCATTTTTTTGTTTATTTGTCACTTCGTCAATTAAAAGCTTTTTTACCACATAAAACTCATCGAACGTCCACAATGCGTGATTCATTCCAGTCACAATAGGACGTGCAGCCATAACATCACTGTGCTACACGTCAAACCCAGTCTGAACATTATTTCTACATATCTTCAAACGTAAGAAATTAATAAGATTGTTGTAACTAAATTTTATTTTTAAATCGAAAGAACAAGGAACATTCTCGTTACTTTGGAACAGGGACGAAAGACGTCCTCGTTCCTTTCTTTTTATGGAGGAACGAGACACGTAACCCAACACTGTTCAAAAGGACAGTCTCGTCCACGTCATTCTCACGGAGCGGTGACGTCACCTTGTCTAAACGTTCACAACCAAATAATGTTGATACGAAAAAACCAAGTCTAAAATAAGCACCCTCTCTCGGTATAGCGCTCTGCTCTGCGGTGTTGTGTCTTGCGGTGAATGTTTTTTTTTTTTTTTTTTGATTGGCAGAGATGGAAAACCAGTTCGGTTCTAACGATTGTTTCGAGAGGCCCAGTGCATAAATTGATCATGCGCCGTATAAAATTCGTTAAACGGAGATGAAAAGCCACAGAAAATATCAAAATCGTAATTTTGAAAGTGCAATTTTTTTATGTGGCTCCCCGGGAGCTTCATAAAAAATGGATGGTAATATTTGCAGTATTTATTAGAACGGCATAAAACGAGCGAAATTACTGCAATTTTTCCCCTGCAATGGTCAGTGTAAGTGTTTGCCGTCGCTTGAATTACGTTGTAATTAATTTTTCTATTGATGGACCTATTGTTCGTGGCTTGAATTACGTTGTAATTAATTTTTCTATTGATGGACCTTGACCAGGATTAGGTTAGGTTGGAACTTAGTTCGATCAAAATTATTTTTGTGTGATTACGTTGATGATGTCACCAAATGGGTATTTGCGGGAACTGATCTAAAGGACATGCCGATGTGCGGAAACAGATCAAAATCTTTTAACGATTTCTATGGTTGACGCTGTAAAATTGTTCCGCTGTCTCCACAATTTGGAAAATTGTACTCGTAAAAAATTGATAAAGTGTGGAAAAAAAGGAACCCTATAGACAGAAAAGGAACCCCCGTGTCAGTTTCTCAAAAAAGGTTCCAGGTACACTGGAATTGAAAGAACCTAGGCGTTCTTAAGTTCCTCAAAAAAGGAACCAGTTCCTAAGAAGCGAACTTTTCCGTTGCAGTTCCTATGAACGAAAACTTCTCCGTTTCAGTGAACGCAACTTTTCCGTTCCGTTCATTCCCAGCACTGCGACACTATTACGGTACCTTCTCGCCGATGTTCTATTGGTTTGCGTTGGTTTGTTTGTTGACGTTTAAACGGGCGTGCAGCTGGGCGCGCTCTCTATTTCCCAACGCCCAAGACTTGTGTGACAACCGTTACGGCGTCTGTACAGTTGTAGTCCCGAAACTCGCGTGTTTGTCAATGGCATTGGTAACCACCTGTACACGCATGTATCTATAGCTGTTTTGTAACATCATTTGTATGCTCGTTCAACTCTATTCGTTTGTGTGACGACTGTCAGGTTTGGCCGGACCGGGGAATGACGTACGACGTTGGGATATATGCACCGTGATTCACAAGTTTACGAACCCCCACGCCGTAACATTATAATTCAGCTAAAAATGACCGGATTGTTACGGAATTTAGCACAAATATGGAGTCAATATATGCGAACCTTTGTGCTATTTTTTAGACGCCTATTCATTTGATCGCAATTTTGTCTTCCGCCGTGAACGCCATTGTTTACAGCAGAGAGCAGACGATACAGTGCGCACCAGTTGCTCTAACGCAGCGCCACCTCCAAAATGCAAAATTCGTAGCTGGAAATTTTAATTAAAAATACTTAAAAAAAAATTAGAGAGAAATTATTAGATTATTAGAAAAAATTAGATGGAGCTATGACGGGGTTTCGCAAACTTATGACTCAGGGTGTATACAGCGTTTGGCCAAATAACGGAAACAGATCTGTTTGTGCGCCTTAAAGTGCCGTTTTCACTATTTTATCCAACCTCTGTGGGTACATGGTTGGGGTTATGTGCGTGAGGAATTATGGAGCGCGGACTTCGGGTTCGCAGTGATCGGGCCGTCAACGAATGATTGGTTGTGATCGGCACCCTTGTGATATCAGGCCGCCATAGTCTATGATGACGTAATCAACGTAGGATTTAGTTTACATTTTTGATTTAGATGGGGAATTGCCGCAGCATAGCATAATGGCAAAATGTGAGAATATGTAAGATCGTACTGTTTGTTAAAGAGGCTTACCAGCACTCCCTGGGGGCTACTTGGTCATTTGAAATTTGGCCTCGTCTAGGCTTATTCTGACCTAGGTAGGGATCTTTAACGTGTACCTGACAACTTACAGGCATGGCGAACACGACTTTAGTTCCATTCCGAAGAAAGGTACGAATTTTTCTTGTCTTTAGAAATTCGGGGGGTATCGGCCGGGATCCGAAACGCGATCACGTGCATAGTAGGCGAAAACGCTCGCCACTATTTAAGAATGCTAATCAAATCCAATTAATTTAATCAAATTTTTGTGGCCTAAATATTGCTGTGGAGCATTCGACTGCCGCTATCCTATGTAATAGAACAGAGTTTCCGCCATTTTGTGTGCACAAAATGGCATACACATCCAGGACTCTTTGGTGCACCCCCTACCTCCCACTACTCGAACCATCACCTATGTGTATTTTGAATTCATTCTTTCTCTCCCATGTACAACAAATGTTCATTTGAATGACGTTGACGCCTCGATGCAGGTCCGCGCCTGCGTGTCTTTTGTTTGAACGGGAACAAACAATGTTTGCCTATTGGAACACATTACACACATAACAAGCGAGCGCTTCCTATGCAGATTTTTCGCCCGGCCATTACATTTGCATATATGGCGGGGCGGCATCGGTTGACAGGGACTATTGAGCTGGGGGACAGACGCTTGCCAGACGGTGGGCTATTGCGCTTCGACTGACTGATTGGTGACGTCACGCAGGTTAGGTCGCGGGGCCTTTTTAGGTGGGGGCGCTTTAAAGCTTTTCAAGCCTCACAATTCGTTTCGTAATTAAAATTGTGACGCGCCAAATGTCGTAATGACGTAGATGAGTAAATCATGCATGACGTCATTGTGGCTCATTTACCCTATTCGCTAGCGTTCTAGGTTTACAAATCAGTGATCGCAAGTTCAAATCCCGGCAATCACTATTTTTTTTGCCATTTCGTCAGCATCTCCAAAATGAAAAGTTTTTTTCCGAAAAACGAAGTTTTTTGCCTTCACTTGTTTAAGTTTTTTTTTTTTTTTTTTTGTTCCACTCGTGTTTTATTGGCAATTCGCCTACTGATATGAATATATGTGGGTTGGATGGGGGGGGGGCGGCATTTTCACCAGTACCATCCTATGTAATAAAACAGAGTTTCCGTCATATTGTGTGCACAAAATTCTGAATGCGCTGTATGTGTGTGCATAGAACTCTAAATGAGCATTTAGTGCATGTGTTTGTCGATCCCGGGTTCGATTCCCAGCTCGGGGTTTCGTTATTCGATCCCGAGGATTGCTCGTGGTGAAAATGTGCCTCTCTATTAAAGTTCTTTAAAGACGATTAGAGGGGTACATAATATCCTTTGGTGTTAAGAGTATTCACTGCAGTGAATAATAAATATAAAATATATATACACAACTGTGAGTAGCCAGCGAAAGAGCTACCTTTCTCGGACAGGCTTAAGCGCTAGTGGGATCGAATAAACGAGAGACCGCACCGGGAATCGAACCCCGGGACCGTCGCACCGCAGCCGGTTGCAAATTGACATAAATTGGTACCCGAATGCGGGTTGTGTTCTGCGGAGTGGTGCCTGTAGCAATCAAATAATTCCCCCTTTTGTTATAGACATTTATTATTTATTTATTTTTTATTTAAAAGGAAACAGTTTATTTTCTGGAGAGACGACAGTTTTTTTGTTCGAGCTTCAACGAGTGCATGTGTATTCACGCTTTTGTGTTTGATAATAATGCACGGCGTCGCCAATGCTGTTTCTTGCTGACGCGAGAGACTATGGTCTGCAACAGAAGAAAGGCGAGGGGGAAATTGGTGGAACCGAAAATGTGTTGTTGGGTTTTTTCTTTTTGGTTTTTTCTTTTTTTTTGTCTTTGTTTTGGATTGGATCGCGATGTGGGTGGCCGAAAAATTTATCCCTCGGTTCTTCACGCGCTTCGTGTTCCGAGCCGTGACCGCGATCGTGTCTACGTCGGCCACAACAGGGGGCGCTGGGGCGGCCAGCGATAGCGGCGCTCCTGGTGAGCGAACGGCGCATCGTAAATGTCTTTGTAAGATTGGCGGTGTTGCTCCGAATGTTTTAGCGATTCGCTTTTAATATCTGGCATAGTCGGTTTTTTGGACTTTAGTAATTGAGCTTGAGCCGATGGCTCAGTGGGAATGGTGCCATCCTATGGAGCGGCCGGTCTCGGGTTCGATTCCCGGCGCAGGCTCTCGTTTATTCGACGAGCCTGGGGTACTGGCCTCACCCCTGAGCTTCCATTAGGGATACCAGAGCTTAGGGGTGGATCCCCGGCAGCCTGGCTATACCAGCTGTCATTCCCCTTCCTTTTACTTCCATGCAATGCATTCAATATATATTTTGTACGAACCGACGGCTCAGTGGGTATGGGGACATGCTACGAAGCCGACGACCTCGGCTTCGATTCCCGGCACAGGCTTTCGTTTATTCGTTAGCCTGGGGTACTGGCGTCACCCCTGAGCTTCCATTATGGAGTCCAGAGCTTAGGGG
>JAUJYS010006842.1:0-10024 GCA_033995665.1 Melogona broelemanni | reverse complement strand
GGGCACATTCCAGTACCACAGAATCGAATAAACGAAAGTCTGCGCCGGGAATCGAACCCGGGACCATCCGCTTTGTACCCGCAAGCAGAATTTTAGGGGGCCAGTGAAAGGGGACTACTGCTGGTGGTCGTATTCTTCAATTAAAACTATATTCAGGAATTCAGATCTAGCTATGGTGTTTCGGAAAAGTAGCACGAAACAACGAATGTGACGTTTGAATCATGCTCGAACTGTTTTATTTCATAAGTGTAGCGCTCTTTCATAGGATAACAAGGATTTAAAAATATATATGTTAACAATTGTAATATTTTTAAATAATTAGTTGAACGTACATACTGCTAAACGGTAATACCAGTGAGTAGGGAATTAAATTTCCTTTTTTTCGAAAGAAATGATTTTTGCAGTGTTGAAATATTGCTCTGTTGAATTTTACAGTTGGACCGCGTGTTTTAAATTTTATGGTTTGTAGTTATTCTGTCTGGAAAATGTAGAGGGAATGAAAGTCTTTTTCGGCAAAAATATACGAGAATGGCTACTGCAATTGCGTCACAGCTCGTGCTTGAAGATTTATGTCTTGTCTGAAGACAATTCCCTGACGCGTCAAATCGTTCCTGTTGGTCGTCATTCTTTAACCTTCCCTCACAATTTGTTCTGTTCAGCGTGTATCACCGCTATATGCCACCTCTTGCATGAGTCGTGCATGTCATGTATTTTTAAATTAGATTACTGTCAGAATACGGACTTGCATGTCACAAAATCATATCGTTCCATAGGTGTGTGTACAGAATACAACTGTAATTTATGCGGGCGTATTTGGAATGTAGAGTTTTCGTCTTAACAATGCAATGGTTTCAAAGTTCTGTTCTTAAGGAACCAGGAAACTTGCTTATAAATTGGTAAAAAGCGATATTACAATTTTGTTCCGTCTACGACGCTCTTTTTAATCTTCTAAACATGGTATGCGCGTAGCATTTTTTATTTTACGAAGTGTCATGCCGACGCCTGAGCGGTTAATAAGTTTGGCGGCTCGCAGACGTCAACATGGATTATGACTAAAAAATTGGCTAACACCAACTGGGGAGTCTGGCGTGCACAAAGAATGACATATTCGCATTTTTTGTGTTCTTTCCGAAATTTTGAACCGCTTCGACAGCTGTGCTCAGGCAACTTAAAAAGGGTCATATTTATTACATTAACACGTGCGTCATCTGAAATCAGTGTTATTTTTTATTTTTTTTTGTGTTACACGTCTCATGTTTATTAAAAGGACTAACTTGCGTCTATAAAATTAGGATTTTTTTTACAGTTGCAAAGGAGGTTCGATGTTTTTGGGTTACAAGGATTTTACAGCACACCGTAAAAACGTACTTTCGATGTACACTTGTACTTGTATGTCTGATCTGAAAATTAACTAAGGACTCTGTGTATTTTTGCAGCCGTGCACCTGAACCATTCGTGCGTGTCGGACAGCCAATGCGAGTACCTGATCCCGCACTCGCACTGCACACGATCCAGCTGCCAATGTGAGGACGGCTTCCTGGTGCGGATGAGCAGCAATGGAACCAATCTCTGCAAGCCCGGTAAGTCTGAATCGCTATCACCAAATCGTTGTGATAAATTTTTTCAGACGCTTTGTTTATCAGTCGGAAATTGTGTTGTTTTTTTCAAGTGTTATTCCAATTTCTAAAAAAATGGCTTTAGTGCATTTGATGAAATCTTCTTGCGAACTTATTTCATCCAAAAATTATGTATGCGTAGAATACGTAATCTATCCAAATGTATACGTAACGTAAACTGTCTAATCTGCTTGGATACGTCAAAATATCCTTGCAAATCATTTAGGTTATTTCATGCCGCTGTGTCTATCGGGTGTGGGACCAAGATTATTCTCAAACATGTTTGGGAATTCATTTCTCCACAACGTTTTCCAAACTTCGGCTTCAAAATATGATGATCAGGCTAACCTACAATGTCTCTAAAGCAGCCCACCAAGATATGGGTACAATACGTCTGTTAAAATCGTGTAATCTACTATCAATTGAGAATACAATCGGGCAAAGATCCTTGGAATTTGTATACAAGAATCAACACCTTCTTATCAAAAAAGAGCATCAGAGAGATATTCGCCTTACAACAAGTGAGACCTTCTTTATCACAAGAAATAGATTGAGAAGGACTAATAAAATTTTTATTAGAAAGTGCGCTATTATACTCAATGATAAGTCAAATAATTTGTCATTAGACTTGGGCTCTTTCTACATCTTCAAAAAACATGTTTTTGATTATTATTGTGATGCGCCTCATGTAGTTGCAGGAATAACGGCATAAAGGGAAATAGTGGAAGGAAAAAATAAAAATAGCATTTAATAACAGAAAATACAACTTTCCAAATTTTGACTCAGTTATGACGGATGTACTAGTATGTAATATGGGTGTGGAATTGCAATACATTTTCAACCTAATTAAGTTTGCAGGGTAAAAAGTTCTTTGCTCGAATTTATATTATGTATGCGTTTCTGACTTAGGGGATGAATTGTTTAACTTTATCGGTATCCGTGTATCTTATTTTTATTTTTATTTTTCCAGCTCGATTGGGAGATCAATTGTCTATGGATTGCATGTCAGCGATTTCTTTATATTTTCTATTTTTTAACCTCCTGACCAACTGGCTCTTGTAGTCGAAGTCAGGAGTTAAGAGCGTTGTTGCTACTTTTTGTATGCTTTCTGGACAATTTGACAATAAAAAAAAAACTTTTATCCCTATTTGGGTCGGTTTTTTTACAATATTCTTTATTAATTCGTGCATTTTGTGTCTGTAAACCAGTTTCTGAATTTAATTTTCTTTTTGGTGTGTAGTACCAAACTTCTAGAGGGGGGCTTGCTAGCTTCTAGTCCTGGCTTTATTTCCATTCCTAATTTTTCTCATTGCGGGAAAGAAAAATTATGAATTTTTTTAATTTTTTTTCAATCTATCAATCGCAAGTGCAAGCGCAAGGGGTGCAAGCGCACCCCTTGCACCCCCCTGCGGGCGCCCATGGCGTTAACCCGTAGGGTCATAATCCGCCAGCGAATTAGATGCGTATGCATTCGCAGCTCTCGTGTAGTGCCGGCTGGTTGATGCACCGTTGCTACAATTTGCGCGCCATTAGCGCATTCGCTGCGATTGCCAGCCATGTGAAATAAAGTATTACCTTATTCCAAAAGCGTATAAAAGCGGTCTAAGTGGCAAAAGAAAAATATCGCCCTGTATTTCCTGCTGTCACGTTTCGAAATAAATGACAATACAGCCGACAATCTTGGCGTCGCCGTCATTCGCGCTTGAATGGGATTTGAACCCGAGACCTCTGGCGGCGCGGTCGATAACTCATTTTCTCAAGTGTCAAGATGGGGGAGAGAGAGGGTGCTACCTGCGAATTCCCCGGCGAGCTTGCATTTTAATTCAACCAACCAAACTTGATAAATCAAACGCATCACGATTGAGACTCCCCGAATGGTTTTGACGTGTTGGCCAGGGAGTAAGGTTATTCTAATTACAATGCAGCCAAGCGTGCGTTCAAGCGGGTCCGATTGTCCTGACAGAAGATTAAAATATGTTGCTGAATGAAACGATACAAATGTAGTTCCAATATGCAAAACCACGCAGTTTACGATCGTTCATAATGAAGCTCCTGGCAACTAACATTTTATATTCCACTGACTGGCATGTGACCAGTCATGTGACCAGAATTTTTAGATTTGTCGTTTTCCAAACGAAAAAAAAAATAGTATTCCATACATACAGCTGAATTGAATAGTTACCTGAGAAATCACATTTTGGATCATTTTAAGCCACACCCAACTATTTTCTAACCAGACCTATAATATTTCGCGTCACGCGCCTTAATTATAAAAAAATACAATATTTTTTTATTTTTGAGAAAATACATACGTGTATCAGTAAAAATAGTTGAGTTAGGACGTCTATAATTCAAACAAATATAAAAAAACGTGGTTCGGCACAGCGCCGAAATAAAATGCCGCCGCTACATTAAATAATAGTCTACTATTATTTATAAAAGAGAGTTCGCCAGACTCTGTTCGTCTTTATTTCGGCGCTGTACCGAACCACGTTTTTTTTTACATACGTGTATGTTCTGTTCTCAAAATAAATTAAATTATTTTAGGTAATGCTTTCTGCAGCTAAAACAGTAACATGTTTTTTTTTTAATAATTGATTTTCATGCATTAATCTGCATTATGTCATAGTTAAAAATAAATTATGTGCAGAGAAATGTATTTAATAATTGAGTTACATCAGTAATTTAGAGCTTAGGGGTGGATCCTGCAGCCTGACTATTCCAGGTGCCAACCCCCTTCTCTTCCCTTCCCTTCACATATCTTCATAGAGACACGAGGGTGCAGTAATCCTGTAGTGCTCTAAGCACTACGGTGATTCACGAACCACGTTTTAAATAGCCTAATTGTTGCATTTCTATATTTGTTCCATCACAAAACGTACATCCAAACCTTTTCAAGTGAGAGCTTTTGACATTCTTTTGATGCCGACTCTCGAAATTGGACAAAACAAGCTATAGCTCCTTTTGGCTCGGCCGTAGCCGGATTTGTTTTAATGGCGTCACTTACGGCTGGAGTGCATTTTATAAACCTTGCGGTGAGATAAAAAGGTGTACGCCGCCCATGTGCGTGCGGCAATCTCTGCCGCTATGGTTTCCTTGCACACGCCAGCAGAGAAGCACATTTTATTCACTCAGTGTCGCCTTCTATGTCCACCTGAGAACCACGTTCAACTTAACATGCCAACTAACATAGCCACCCCTCACAGTTACCACCTTGGTGCAACTAAGGGGTGGCTGAATTCCCCCAGCATCCGTGCGGGGTGATGGCACGGAAATCAATAATGTATATTGTTTTTTTCTTGTGTCAATAAAAACTAAACTATACATAA
The DNA here is from genome assembly GCA_033995665.1 of Melogona broelemanni. Lineage (NCBI taxonomy): Eukaryota > Metazoa > Arthropoda > Diplopoda > Chordeumatida > Chordeumatidae > Melogona > Melogona broelemanni. Next base: position 5,079 of record JAUJYS010006842.1, on the reverse strand, counting down.
GCTGGAGGATTTCGAATGAAATTTGTGTATATTTGCTAATAGAGGTCGAACTTGCCGATCGGATCAGTAAGAAGTAATCGGAAACTAACCAAGCCTTCGCACCATACAACCTATCCTAACCGAACTTATCCTTCGTGTCTGTTTGAAGCCTAGGCTAGGAAAAAAATGCGGCTTCTTTGGGGATGGGGAAGAGAAAGAAATGGTTGAGACCAGAGACTGCTGGCTGGCTGATCTTAGCATAGGGTTAAAATGCCTCGTGCAGTAAAAAATATATACTGAGTTGTTATCGATATTGGCATCCGACGGGGTTAGACGACCGTCGCAAAACAGCATCCACATCAAAGAAGATAGTCGTCCCGACTCTAGCCCGATCTCTTTTGACTGAGCTCGAGGTATCGTCATGACCTGAATACAAATGTGTCATAAGCGATTCGGACTTTCCTCTGGTCAACGGTCGACATGCCCCCGTCCCCTCCCCCCCGTACTGTGAATCCCGCGATGATGGCTTTTCTCAGTTATTCTCTGTTTTTTCGTGTTGGTTGCGAATCTGCTTGGACTGTGGAATCACGGATCTACTTTATGGAATCATGAAAATTTAGAACGTCGTGTCGTCGTGGCACAAACTGAAGATTTACATTCGAGCCATCAGATAAAAATCATTTGATGTGTACTAGCTAGACCTGGAAAGTATACCTTATAAAGCAACTTGCAATTAAAATGCAGCTATGTAAACATAATTTGGCAGAACATGTTAAAGAAAACCTTAAGTTGTCCCACAAATTTACCAGAGTTTTTCAATTACATTCATTCATGCTAAAAGTCAGTGGTTCAGTTTTCTTGCAAAGAAAAATCCAGCGCAAAACAATGCTGGAAAGCTAGCCAACGTGCTACCCCGTGATGAGGCAATCACACAAGACAGAAGTGCTTTGCGGAATAAACGTTGTACGGCTCTGCTGTTTTGCGCAGCGCTATAGAGATTTTCGGCGTACTATCAATACTTATCACTAACCTGTGTGCGTCCCTTTAACCATCAAGTATTCTCTAACCCTTATGGTGTCTTCACATAAAATGCAAAAGTATTTGCATTTTAATAGGATGTTGTTCTTTTGGTTGAACACTAAATATATTTGCTTTATTTTGTATTCATGCTTCGCTTTTTATTTATTCAGGTTTTTGTCAATAGTCAGAATTTTTTTTAAAGTCTCGTGCTGCAGCAATAAAATAACTTTTGGCAAATAGTTAGATGGATCGGGGAATTTATACGAATATGTCGTTAAAAATTAGAAAAAAAAAATATACTGCCTAAATTCGATTTGGTCATACGTTTTATACTGTGTGTTTCACAGTGATCATCTCTTCCCAATTAATAACAAATAAATAAGAATTAAAAGATAGTTTAGAAATAAATTAATTGTACGAGCATTTCACAACTAGGTCGAAAGTAGTTCTACTGAGGTATTAATAATTAATCTGGTTGTGTCTCAAATTAGAGACGCAATCTGTGCGCTACTCTACAGATTGCGTCTCCTAACTAGAAGGCTTAATACCAATCTCACTGCGCTTATTATGCTGCGTCGCAAAGACTATCCTAATCTTTCATTCCAGTGTTCGGTAGAAGGCTAGACCACCGTCAGAAAAAGCAATAGGGCTAAGCCTGACGGCTCCATTTTTCACGGCCTGCCCGATCCACGAATCAGCCTTGAGTCAATTGTATCATCAACTGGTTCAACTGGGTCGTTAAGAAACATCCATTTGTGAACAATCGGCAAGTGAACGTAATTTCCAACGTGTTGGTGTCACAAGGTGTATATTGACACTGGACCCGATACTGTCAGCTCCTCTCACCCTAGATAAAGTTCAAATAGGTCGCAAATGGAATTTCTCCTTCCGTCTGTTTGGCCGTTCTTTTTGTTTCAATGTTCTACTTCGCCAGCCGTCGCCATTGTTTTTTGTCAGGCAACTTAAATGTGATGTAACCTCGTCGGGGAAAATTGGTTATTTCTATCCGATATATTCGAGCACTCATTGAATTCTACTCTGGTTGCTCAATCGGGTTGATGAAAAACGAACGCCCGGAGTTTCTGATAGTGGTGAAACTCTATCGATCGTGAAGTTCTTATAATTAAATATGGCCATTGAGAGGAATCTTCCTTTTTCAATTAAAAACAGAAAGATTGGGCTTCATTATAGCGCAGATGAGTAATTTTGATCAGTTTCTCTGTGGACTATGTCCACAATGTAAATAGAACGAAAAACGCTTCTTGGCTTGGCGTTGGTTGGGTAGTGAAGTAGTGGAATAGTAATTGGAGACTTCCAATTGGAAGTCTCCAATTAATTTTTATTTCTCTGGCCATATACAGAGATACGTGTATTTGCTGTTTTCACATGGCCCATTTACACGATAAGACATTTTTCCTTTTTATCCCCGAATCAGCATAGTTGCGCGTGTCATGCCTAAAAAATGACGAGTTCATGGTGCAATACATGAAAAGTTCCATCGCGAAAATCATCTAAATCTCTCGGAACTACCGTGTACAATTCGCGACGATGCAGATTCCCCGTGCAGGCAGTCAGCTGAGCCACTGTCAACGGTCGTTATTTTGGCGAAACCTAATTAGCCTAGAGCCACCGACTGCATTATTTAGTGGCGATCGTCTGCTAGTCTCGTTAACGGCGCTAAAAAATGAGAGATGGCCCAGCGCGTCACCGAGTTTGCCAATGTTGGTGGACTGCCTCACATTAGGACACGCTTTTCCCCTTGAACCTCCGTCAAAGATATATATCGGTAGAAGACAAAACTGTTTTTAATATCAGAATTTGCTTGCCGAATAAATGTTTTGTAGTTTTAGCGGGTGGTCCCGGGTTCGATTCCCGGCGCAGGCTTTCGTTTATTCGATCCTGTGGTACTGGAATGTGCCCCTCACACATTGCTGTAGCGACACGAGGGGTACAATAACCTCCTGTAGTGCTATTCACTACAGTGATCCGGAATTAAAAAAAAGTAGGAAATCGCAATGGAACATGCATTCACTTCTTGGGAACCATATTAACGTTAGATGTCCTATTGTTCCGCATGTCTACCGCTTTTGTTTCTTTGGCGCCGAACCCGAGTCGTGCCTCCGGCGTTAGTAAATTGACGTCACGAGCGCGCGCTACCAATTCATATGAAATTTCGACGTTAAAAAGGCGCTTATCTTATCAATGCTCGTGTTTTGGCTAGCCGGATTAATTAGAACAATCATGTGTTCAAGCCTATATGATGTTCTGTCATAACGGATGCGAAGAACTAATTGCGCAGTTGAACGTCGCATGCGCGGGCGCAATTTGTCATTCGATTGTTTGGGACTGTTCACCCGTTCCCAGAAATTTCAACGTGTACATCGTATTTTTAATCGAATGATTCAACTGCTAATGCATCATTTGATTTATTCTTATTTTTACAAATTGTAGTCCATCATCAGATTCTGAAAAACATTGCTAGTTAAAAAATATATATATATGATCTCATTACGTAGGGAGGGAGGCAGAAATAAAGAATTATATTTATAAATTGGAGACCAACAGATATCATCGAAATACAGGTACTGACTCGATGTGCAATATCCAAAAATTAAATTATCTTTCCCTTCGATTGTGACGTACCACTTGCAAATAGTCATTATCACATTGGTGTTGTCATATCACATTATCGAAATTTGTGTTGAAATATCAAAATTTGCAAGCATTCGATCGTAGCTGATTTTTTTTGCGCAAAAAATGTGCTTTGCCTATAGGCTGCATTGTTCAATCGTGGCATGGACCACACATCGCTTATGCAAAATCATTGACGGCGTGTGATATATTTTATTGTATCTTCAATTGATGGCAATATATTCTGAAACCTGTTTAGAACGACACCATAATTTATGGCTTATATTTCATGTCCCGATTACTGGAAATTACTGCGCGGAACCATTTGTAACTATAAATTAAATATTATTTCCGCTGTGCCAACCCTGTAATCAGTTAAATAGGCGCTAAATCTAAAAACCATGAAGCAAAACCAAGAAAAAACTGACATTGGAAGTGGGATATGCAGTGGTGAAAGGACTGCCCATAGACAATAGCGTTACCACACCCATCCGCGCTAAAATAAAAAATGCTCATTTTGCGTGACTCCAAACGCTGTTTAGCGCTGTGAGCGTCTGTATCAAACAAACGTATCAGTGCTACCTTTTTGTGAACGGCTTTATCAGGCGTTGCCATAGTTACCGCCCGGTATAGATACATATTCATTTCCCCACCACATCACCCACTACTCCTTGACGGCTGTGTGCCACCGATAAGGCCAAAATACATCTTGCCGAAAATCCATAAAGTAACAATGCGCCTTTTTGATCAAAGGAAATGTATGGTGGCCTGACACGTAGGGTGAGCGAAAGTGACTCAACCTGGACGAACCCCATCCCGCACTTACAAAAATGGATAATAGACTTTACATTGGTCACGTGCTTGTCAAAGTCATGTTTTTCGTACTGTTTACTGAGTAACATTCTGGGAGGAGGGTGCTTTAACACTGATTCGTCTCAAAGCTCTCTGATGCGACCTGGCAATTTGGAATTTAGCATAGGTTTCTGACCTACGTGTGGATCTATAGCGTGTACCTGACAACGTACAGGCACGAGTCCCACGGCTTTATTTCCATTCTAATCCGAAGAGATCGAGGACGACATTTTTCTCGCACGAAACATTCTAGAGATCTCGGCCGGGAATCGAACCGACGATCACTGACATTGGTGGTGTAATGGTTAGCGTGTCCGCTTACTACACTCGTGATCGTCGGTTTAAGCTCCGATTTTTTTTAGCGAGAAATTCGTGCGCATGCGTTCTTTCGATATGGAAGTAGAGACCCGTGCCTGTACGATTTCTGGTTCACATACTGGAATCCCTACATAAGTATTTTATTTTTTAAATCACCGTAACGCCAAGTGCACTACAGGATTGCTGCACCTTCGTGTCTCTATGGAGATATGTGAGGGGCAGGGAAGGGAAGGGAAGGGGAATGGCAGCTGGAATAGCCAGGCTGCAGGATCCACCCCT
>JAUJYS010006841.1:0-10025 GCA_033995665.1 Melogona broelemanni | reverse complement strand
CTCCATAGAGACACGAGGGTGCAGTAGTCCTGTGGTGCACTAGGCGCTACGGTGACTTAAAAAAAAAATAAAAAAAATATCCATTTAGTGACGTACATCTAATAGAATATGCAATTTCGTGATTCGAACCAAAGGCGCGTAACTTATCGCTTTCCAACGGCGGCAACTGAAACCACCAGTAGAGAGACTAAGTCGAGATTAACAGATTACATAGTTACGAAAACAATTTTTGTTTGCGCAACACTGATTCACCAAACCACGAGTTTACCGGTAAACATCGCAATATCAATCAAGAAAATTACGTAATTATTATTTTTTTTTCTCAAGAATTTCTGGAGGTGGAAGGGAAGCTGGTTTCGAACGTCGTTTTAACAGTCGGGCGCCGCTCTATCGAAATTCCTTCTCCTTATACACACCTTCCATTCTCGAACAATGTCGAATAGAAAAAGTAAAAATACACGTTTGAATGAGTTCGAAATTCCTATGCAAAACGCGAAGCAACCTTGTTCTGTCACGGTAGGCGCTTGAGAATGCGCGATTGTCGGTAAAAATGTAGATTTTTTTTCTTCTTACGTAGGAGTGAGGGAGAGGAGAGAGATGAGCGTGGGGGTGGGCGATCTGGTTCACGCTGCGCGCAAGTACTTGTCTGACCTTCGGCGCGCTTACAACAAAAAAAAATCCTTAGCTCCATACGTTGCGTTTTTTTTTTTGGGGGGGGGGGGGCTTGTTCCGTCGCTCATCGCTGGCTACCTTCCATTGAGCATTAACTTCTTTATTGACTTCTACAATAACGCACAGCTAATCGTATTTATTAACCAAATGGTTTAAGCTTATGCATCATTGCGTATTAGGAATTCTTAACAAAAAAAAAATAAAACATATTTCAAGGTACACTACATGTGCATCGATTGCATGGTTCAGCCACGCGCATCGAAAAAAAAAATATTACTATTTATTTTTCAGAATGGCATAATTCTGACAACTAGAAAAATACATTCAAAAGCGAGACAAATCAAATGAAAAAAAAATTACAGAAATTACGCTCAAGTACTTCCACTTGCTCATTTGTTTATAAATGTAAATTTGTAGAAACAATTTCAATGTAAATCGGTATCACTTCCTATGCCATTGTCGAAGATTTTGAACAATCACTACTTCTGTGAAGCCCAGCGAATTAAGTTCCAGGAAAATTAAAAAACTTAATTCGTCCAAAATGCATTACCAACATGAGAAAAAGTTCAGCCCTCATTAAGAAAATTGGCGATTTTTTCCCCCCAAAAGGCTTACTCCTTCTACCCATTTATTTTTCTTTGGTCGGCAACAGTGCGTCAGGCAACCCCGTACGGTTTGGGAACCGCCGCCTAACCTGAGCACCTCCACCGCACCGTGCTCCTACCTGATCAATGAGCCGTGTCAGCCAGACTTATTCTTTGCCTATTATGCTAATGGCGAACGTTCTTTAGATCTAATTTGCATAGACAAGCGTCTGCAGCGAGCGCCGTCATCAACACACACGAGACCCGACGCTGGCTCTGGAGTCCGCTGTACTTCGGCGGGCGTGCTACTCTTATAAACCCTGATGGAGAGTGTCCGACAAGTCCGACGAATCCAACATCAGTTGATTGACAACAATGTCTACCGGAACGATTGTGTCGACAAAATTACGTCACTTTCTGCTAGTGCGAGGAGGCTTGCCAACGCATTCATCTGAAAGCCCTTCCAGGGAGGCGCCAGGTAATCTGGCCTAGCCTAGTCATCTGACCTAGGTAGTGATAGTCAACGTGTGCCTGACAACGTACAGACACGGACCCCAACACAGCTTTACCTCTATTCCGAATGAAATCAGGATATTTTTCTCGCCCCGAAAAATTCCGGAGGTCTTTGTCGGGAATTGAACCCACGTTTCCATCATAAAAGGCGAGAAAATTTTAATTCCAGTTGATTTTTAAGCACATGATTTCCTTTGCAAACAGAACTTTGGTCGTAGCTCGAAATATTTTTTCTTATCGTCAAACGAATTTTTTTAAATATTGGATATACGTATCACCGAAATATGAATTTAAAAAAAATACAAGCGCTTTCGTCTCAGGAGGGTTTAAGCGCGCGGATCAACGAACGGCCGGACGCGCTCCGGCTCCAACGCGAGAGGCACCCCGCCTCGATCGAGCGAGATAGTCCAAACCGGTTCCTCTCGCTCGGAGAGACATTTTTTTCGCGAGCCGACTCCGGACCACAAACCGTCGGTCCACCCAACTTTTCTTCTGGGGATTTGATGTTGGCGTTTGTGCAAGTGTCCTATCCAACGAGCTTTATTCTCAAGACATTTTTTTTTCATAAATAAAAACGGGACCAGCTGTATTTTCTTTCAAGTCAATTTAGTTTTCCAGCAACGACAGCCAACAACGTTTTGGCCCACGTCCACTTCAGGTTCAACAGTACTTTGATTCACTTACCATAATCCGATTCACTCGTCATAAGTTGATGGACTAACCATAATTTAATTCACTCGTCATAATTTGATTCACTAACCATAATTTGATTCGCTAACCATAATTTGAGTCCACTCGTCATAATTTGAATCACTGTCCATCACTACCCAACATTTCATTTATGTTGGACGACGGACGGAAGCTTGCATATTCATGAGGGAACAAATGCAATTTTCTCAACTTTGGTCGATTCGAAAAAGGGCAGCGCAATTTTCTGTTCACAAACTACGAGTACAAAACTATCGTGGGATTAGGACGAGCAAAGAAAGGGGGGATTCGCAAGAACCGATGAGTTGCGAGAATCGGGATCGATAATACCGGATGCAGAGAGCCTGGAAACAATAAAAGGTTGATAACAGCTCTTGATTTAAAAATAAATTGAATTTGTCTACCGCACCTGAAATACACCCTCCCTCATTTCCATACGTACACCACCAACTCCCCCCGCCCCCTATTTTTTTTCCGTTTCACCTCATTACGAAACCCATGTGCTCGACGAGACTGCGTGCCGCCGAAATTTTTTTCCCCTCTCACTTCTCCTCGCTTATTGACAACGAGAGAGAGAGAGAGCCTGTATAATTGATGAGAAGCGGGTGAGCATCGGCGGCAATGAAAAAAAAAGGAGACTGGGGAAAAAAAAAACATGGCTCACATAAAATCTCGCGAGGCTGATTAATGTTTTTGGCCAATTAGCGGCGAATATATAGAATAGGCCGCGGAACGTAAAAACGGTGAGAAGTGTGGGGTGAGGGTGGTGGGGACGAGTGGTCCAGGTTGGTTGATGGTATTGTAGTATACAGGCGGGTGAAGTTAAGGTCGCGCCACTTATCCTCCCAAGAGCTAAGATCAGTCATGGATGATGCACCTGCGTGTCTCTGTTGATCGACTCTGCACGCGCGCAGTTCAAACAACAAAAAGCGCGCTGATTGCCTTGTTACGCGACGGAACAGTAACAAACACAGCCATTCGCATCGTTCTGCATGAGACAAATCTTAAGCGCTCCTTTCGCGAGTACTTGAGACAGCTTTGACAAACGTTCCTCGATCTGTAAATGACCATTTAAACGTGACTAAGTATCGGACTATACTGATTTTATTTATTTAATCAGTATATTTCATTTAAACCATATCAATGTGGCCTAACCCTGGCTATTTTTTAAATAACAAATATATTCCGTGCATGTTTTCGGCACACGCTGAATCATTATTGCTATTGGCTTAGCGTAATTCACAAGACGGCGCCCGTGCAAAACATAAAAGTCAAAAGGAGACGCGCTGACCCACCAACACACTAACTTATCCGACTACGATGCGGACGGTCCCGGGTTCGATTCCCGGCAGAGGCTCTCGTTTATTCGACGAGCCGCGGTACTGGTGTCACCCCTGAGCTTCCATTAGGGAGTCAAGAGCTGAGCAGATCAGACCAGATCCTGCAGCCTGACTATACCAGCTGCCATTCCCATTCCCTTCCCCTCAAATATCTCCATAGAGACAGACACAAGGGTGCAGTAAGCCTGATTAATCACATTAAAGCAAAAAAAACAAAAAACTTTATATTAGTCACATTAAAGCAAAAATAAAAATGTTCAATGCATGCTGCATATTTTTCGCGATTGCGATAACATTCACAACCGCTGAACCAATCATATCGATACTGCCATGATTCTTCGGTGAGCATCCGATACGACTGTCACGCCATTGAGGACAACGAAAGGTGGTGGAATTGGTTCGTTCGATCAAGCCGGGCTACTACGACCATCACCGCGCGCAGGGCCAAATGGTCTACGGACGATCTAACCTAACCCATAAACAGAGACTGGTTAGCCAAAATAAACGTATTGTGCTGATTGCCAGGACTGCGGCAGGTTTATATGTTGTGAGAGCTGTAAACGGAATGGGAAAAATGGGGAAAGGGAGAAAGGGAGGACGATTATACTAGGCCTGGTGGGAGAGGACAGAGAAGGGGGGTGGGGGAGAGTCTTGCTTCGAGCCAAATGCTGCAGCACACAGTCCACGTGCCTTTGGCGTGCGCGCCAGTGGGTGATAAAGCAGTCACCACTGGAGGGCGCTAGTCACTGACTTAGGTCACCACAACGATTTTTTTTTTACAACGATTTTTTTTTAATTGAAAATGATTGTCATCACTATAGTGAATATCACTACTAGAGAAACAGAAAAGCTTGAACAATTATGCAGGGGCACATTTTCACACCAGCACCCCAGGGATAGTAAAAACGGTAGCCCGAACCGGGAATCGAACCCGGGATCGCCGCACCACAGGCGGCTGCTTTACAGCCTGGGCTACGACGACTGCACAAATGATTGATTGGAGAGCTTCATCTCTACGAGAGAGTATAAACAGGCAATGATATTATCCACAAGCGAATTATTCTGTTCGAATAATCATTTATTTTAAGACATACACACAAATGTTTGATTGAATGGCCTTATCTCTTCACGAATCATGATAAACATTCCATGAGTTCATATAAGACGAATTATTCTGTTTAAATAATCATTTATTTTAAGCCATACGCACAATTTTTATTCGTGGGAAGACTGTCTGCCATCATTTGCTCCCAATTACATCTGGTACATTTTACTGTTCAGACGGCAGAGGGCGCCTCGCGCTACGACGCGACGCGCCTATAGGCAGCCACCGCCATTGCCGCCGCTGTCGCCGAGACCGACGGAGCACATCCATAAACTAAACGTACAATAGGCGAGCGTGCGTCGGACCAACGTCCACGATTTACGACACAAAAATGAGTTAATAAATTATTAAAATGATTATAAATAATAATGGCGAGTGATATGTGTACGCCGCCGGGCATGGGTGCTGCGGGCACGGGTGCTACGAGGCAGGACCGGGGGATGGAGAAGTAGGTGGGAGGAGAGGATCGGAAAAGTCAGGCGGATTGAGCTTGACAGTCGCACGAAACTTATGGTGGGGGGGGGGAGGTTTCTAATCGCGCTCTATCGACACACACGTGACTGACTTAACGGTACATATTTTTTGAGTTCAAATTCACTGTAGTGGATATCACTACAGAATGTTCTGTACCCCTCTCAGGGCTCGAGCCTTAGTGAGAGGCTCATTTTCACCAGTTCCCTGGGATCGAATAAACGAGAGCCCGCGCCGGCCGACAGGACTGTACGGGTGGGTACTTCATTTAATACATTAATTATGTCCGCATAATTTGTCAAAACTATTGTTATGATCGAGAATAAAAATATTGATTAGTATTGCAAAAAAATAATCATGTTACCACATTGCTAAACGTAATCTCCCGGCTGTGAGATAATTTCTTTTGCAATATTCCTCAATCTTGGTTACATGCGATCGCTAATCTTAGCGATAAAAAATTGTCTGGTTTTTGACACTGTAATGACTAGCACATTAACATAGAATTAAAATAAAATGACCTAGACATAGTAGGTGGTGATTCAATAAACAAGAACATGCGCCGGGTCACGATCCAGGGACCGTCGCACCAACAGCCGATCCCAATAGGTCTATGTTCATTCATTTTATTGCACGTTTACGGATATGGCTTTTGAAATTTTGGACCCGAATGCCAAAACAAGAACATGAGCAGTCGAAATTCACAGAGAATCCCGAATTTTCAGACGAATGAAATATTCTGTGGGCCTGTGCAAAGACCCAATTTTCCAGACTTTCGCTTGGCATTCAAAGTCAACAACAGCGCATGACATGTGATCGTAGACCAAACGAGCGCCAGACATGAAGGGGTTAACATGTCGAGTAAAATTAGGGTGGCTTACGCGACAAATGCCACAGGTCAAAACAGGAGCCCAGCCGATAGACCGTGACGCACGAGACGGCGATACGCGCCGCGTATAAAACGTTACCCGAAATACCCCACGAGACAACATCGTCTACCCCCCAGTCCGCCGCGGTTAAGAATTCGCCGAAGCGCCCCTCGACAACTGTCACTTGTATTTCGCCTGGAAGAGATCTGGCGCAAGTCACGGACATTTATTTCGAAAGATCTCGAGACAGGAGGCAGATTTTTTTTTTTTTGTTGTGGCCCCCGTACGAAACGAGCAAGCAAGGGCGCACAAGTGTTGAATGAAATGGCTGCCAGCCGGCTAGAATTTCACCTCATACGTGTTCGAAAAAAGATTTCTGGGCGACGGGAACTAATCCGCGCCAGACAAGCGGCGACGGGACACCGAGAAAGATGGCAAGGACGCCCGGCCGCTTACCGCCACCTATAAACAGCTGCTGCGATACATACGATCCGGCCTATAAAACCACCGGAGACCTCCTCCTGACACAGACCCATTCCATCACAAAGTCGTATTGGCTAATTTCTCTCATTGCAGACTCGTCGTAGCGTAGTCCCGGGTTTGATCCCCAGTGCGGGCTTTTGTTTATTCGATCCCTCAGCCACACCCTCGCACTTCATTTCATATTAACTTCATTTCATTTAATGCTATTTACTAGCGATAGGATATAATAATAAAAATTCTTATCCATGTCTGGCGTATTTCTTTAATTTAATACTCCAACAAGAAATTTCAAGGAAGGAGTTCAAAACAATGCCGCTGCAGGAGTTTAAAAAATAAAAAATATATATAGAAAGTGCAGACAGTATTTGACGATCATATGACTATCAAGAGTGAGATAAGATATTTATCCAGCAAAAAAACGCTTCAATGTTATAAACCAAGACGCTTCGTTTCCACATGGTGCCTCGGGACATCGGCTCTTTAAAGTTTATTCACGGTCATGTCAAATCCTTTAGGCTCATATCAAGTTCTTCAATGCTCGTTTCAAGTCCTTCAGGCTCTGTCTTGTTTCCGGGACAACGAACACATTTTGAAACATAGATCGAGATATCGAGCAGCCGGTACACAACGACGACAGCGCCGGAAAACTTGGCGTCACGAAAATAACCCGAGGGTAGGGTTAATCTTCAAACCAATATCCTAACCGCTACCCCTCCTATCCACCACCACAAAAAAAAACGCCGTGCAGACAAACGCTCTTGCAAAAAGCGTTGAAAGCAGTCGCGTCGTTTTCGGCCTCGCACTGGCGGGGACCGATCGCCGCGAGGCTGCTGCTCTTTGGCGCGTCTCGACCCCGAAACCAGAGTCAAGAAGGATTCCAAATTTAGAAAGCGCCAGAAGAATGCAATGGGAAAAAACAATACCAAAAAAAAAAAAAAAAAAAAAAACAAGAAAAAAAACAAGAGAAGAAAGAAAGACGAAAATAAAAAAATAAAAACAAGAGCACGGTTGCCTGCCATCCTCCCAAAATAATCGCGGAAGACAAACTCAGCACGTGGCCCTTTTAAAGGGTGCTGGTGCACATTGGGTTGCCAGATTCAAAAATGGGAAAGGAGGTCTCTTAACATGAAATGGAGGACACTGCTAATCTAGAGTCAATTGAAATAAAATTATTTTTGTACATTGAAAATGAAAGAACAGTAATCAACGGGGGGGGGGAATCTCGACGTTGTGGCAATTACGGACAGGAATGCAAAAATAAAATCCATATATTACATGTTCTTCCGAAAAGCTACCGATATTTAGGTAAGAACATTTAAAATAATCTGTAAAGTGCAAGTAACAAGTGCCGTAGAAGCAAAAACTGACCACTCACTGCGCGTTTTTTTAATTTTAATATTGTTGTTGTTAAGTCATTCGTGTCGTCTCCGGACCCCGACCCTCGATCCCCCGGTACCTTGGAGCAGAAGCCCCTGAGTTTTCTTGGCAGAATACAGAGGTGGTTTGCCATTGCCTTCCTCCGCGCAGTATCACGAGCCAATCAAACGATCGGCTGCGCTGGGAATCGAACCCAGATCCGCTGGTTGGTGAGCGAACATGCTACCACTCGGCCACAGCGGACGGACTTTTGAGTACGTGCAATTTTTGAATCGTATTGTAAAAAGTTGTAACATGCTCAGTAATTACAAGAGCATTACCTTTACCGAATTTCATTAATATCCTCGAATCCGTTCCTTTAAAAAAAGAATGATTCCGGAAAATAATTGAACACTCTTAATACATCGCACTTAGAACTTTCCTGCATTTCCTCCTCGTTAATTTTGACAGTCTGTATTTTTTTCGCTCATAACAACATTTTTTTTCGCTATCACTATCAGTGATCCTCCAAAATCAATCTTAAATATATTCTGTATTTTAACGGTGATTCAGGGAACCAACCGTGCGCTTCTCCGTTGGCTGAAACTGTGGGACAAAGTCGTCTTCAATCGCGAATTGAAACCGGTCAAGCCCCCGTCCGAAACCGGCCAACGTTTCCAGGGATACAACAGGGACGGCAAGGGCGGCAACAACAATAACAACCCCGGCGCCACCAAACCCGCCTTTGATCCCAAGAAATTCCAACGCAAGACTGCACTGACCGAAATAAATATGGTGGGTATCAACCCTACCCCATGGTACACCCGGAATGAAAACTTGTCAGTGAGCTCGAGTTTTTAATTCTCGGTTTGATTTTCTAGGAGCTGGACTGTTTAAACTGCCCGCGGCAGAAGATAGCGCTCCTGTGTGGCCCGCCGGGCCTCGGGAAGACGACATTGGCCCACGTCATTGCCGCACATGCCGGTTACAACGTTGTCGAAATGAATGCCAGGTACGGCTCGAACCTAACAGTCACTCACCTTTATTTTCAGCGCATTTTGTTGTTAAGTTCTTCGTGTCGTCTCCGGACCCCGACCCTCGATCCCCCGACATCCGGTGACTTCAGGGGGAGAAGAAGCCCCCTGAGTTTTCTTGGCAGAATACAGAGGTGGTTTGCCATGGCCGTCCCCCGCGCTAGTAACACGAGCCAATCAAACGATCGGCTGCGCTGGGAATCGAACCCAGATCCGCTGGTCTCTCAGCGCATTTATTAGCCCAATTTTAGCAATCAGCAACGGGTGTGACCATTTGGCAGAACAACTATTTGGATTGCATCCTATCTTGGCTGAGTTGATTTTAGGAATGGTTGGTGGTGGCACGAGTTTCCGAGTTTAATCCCCGATGCTGGCTTATTTTTATTTAGGCGACGTTAGGTGACGGTGGTCAAACGGTGACGGTAATCAAAACACAAAATCCAATTTAAAAAAAAAAATGAAATCCACTTCTCAATTTCCTAACATGATTGTACCAGGGGAGCCAATTTTGATTTAAGATGACAACTGATTATTCTTATTTATTTTCTTTGCTTCCTTTCATTGTAGTGATGACAGATCGCCGGAAGCGTTTCGCACCCAGATAGAAGCGGCTACCCAGATGCGTTCCGTTTTGGGACGCGACCCCAGACCCAATTGCCTCATCATCGATGAAATTGATGGCGCGCCCTTGGTGAGAATTTTTCTAAATGCATCCATTGTGAAGTGTCGAAGTGTCGGTCGGGGAATTCAACCCAAGATCATGGACAGTGTTGGGTAGGAACGGAACGGAAAGCTCCCGTTCTTAGGAACTGATTACTTTTTTGAGGAACGGAGGAACGCCTAGGTTCCTTTTTATTTTTGAGGAACGGGAACTGGTTCCTTTTTTCATC
>JAUJYS010006840.1:0-10025 GCA_033995665.1 Melogona broelemanni | reverse complement strand
ATTCACCATTCTGGTGTGACCCGTTCTTCTAACCCTTGTTACTGCCGGACTGACAATTTTCCCAACATTGACATCACGATCTCCCTCGAGTTGTACACAATTCTACCACAAATGATTAAAAGCATGTCATTTAACATTTTTAACGACATGACTATAACGACATTGTCATGTCGTCATCAACTATAACGACATTTGTGGCTGGATCTTTTTTTCTGAGTCACCCTGTATATAATTACAAAATGTCGTCTTTAATAAAAATTATAAATAAACGATAAAGTCCAGGGCAAGACTGGGGCTAAGACGACTGGGCTGGCGATATTCTACAGCACTGCACAAAGCAGGAAAATCAGAACAGACCCCTGCTAAATAATGCGCGAGGGGTACAATAGCATCCTGTAGTGATATTCACTACAGTGATCAGGAAGAAAAAAAAATATATTTAGGAGAGTATTTTGCAAAGGTTCTGTTCTGACTTTCCTGCTTTGTGTTTTTGTCTCGCCAGCTCAGTCGTGTTATCCCCAGTCTTGTCCTGGACTTTATCGTTTATTTATATTTATATCGGTGGAGACGCGCCACAGATGGTTAACGATTTCGTCATTTTGTCACTGGGAGGCGCTTCGGTTGATCGCGTGTATTTAATGTTTGTGCGCAGCTACTAGCGAAGCAACCGCAGCCAATTTGTGTAACAAATGAAGTATTGTAGCTGCTGGCCACCCGGTCAGATCAGGAGATATTTTCTTGCGAAGGAAGCGGGGAGGACGGCCAACCTTGGGTCTGGGTTTCGGGCCGCTATAGATTAGATTTTGGGCCTCCAATGAAATGACACCTGGATGCAGTGTAGAATTATTCATATTCCGCGATTTCTAAGTTAAGCGGGCATTAACTGACTGAGTAGTAATGATTTTCTTAATGTTTTGGGGAAATTTTTCCTGGTGATTTTATCTCAGAGATTACGCAATTGAAATGTTGATGACAATAACTTGATTCAGTAAAGCTGGGTATATTTCATAGAAATTTAATTTCGAGTTTACCTTAGTGAAGAGTAGTTGAATTTTATTATTATTATTATTATTTCTTATGCGATAAGGACATCACTGGAGCACAGTTATGATTATCAGTCATTCTTAAATGTCTTATACGGGTTTTACATTAGGGATTTTGCCCGGTGGACTTCTGCTTGGTGAGCAACTTCAACGAACTTTTGTAGTATACATAGTTGATCGGAGTTGGCAGAATCTTGCTCGGCAAACTTTTTTTTCTCGGACCTTTTTAAAATTTCGTAAAAGTTGCTCTCGCCGAGCAAAAATTCGACCAAATTCTCTAATGTAAATCCCCTATGACAGAACCATTTGAATTCGAATCACGGATTTGTTCGATTTGTACACACTCTATGAGGTCACAGGCTTGAATTCGAATTCTTCTAATATCGATTAGTCCATAAAAGGCGATTGTAGTTGTTATAGTATGTGCGGCCCGTTAATCATTTGAGGTTGCCAGCCCCCCTGTGATAAAGACAAGAGAAATGGCGCTGCTGCCACCATGATCGCGTGAGGCTCATTTGCGTGAAGAAAAACGAGCTCTCTTCGCTACTCGATTAGAGAGAGACGCGCGTGTGCCTTTTCCCAAAGACACGAGAAGAGGAAGGGGGAGGAGATCTTGAAGAAACGCGTGCACAAGCGCCAACACTTTATAACTCCAACGGAGAAAGAAACCCGCTCTCTCTCTCTTGGAGCCTGGAGGCAGAAATCCAAGTCATTTGCTCTATTAGAAAATGAATGAGCAAAAAATAGAGCTTCCCCACCTCCCCCCCTCCCCCCCATATCCTCCCTTTCGACTAGATCTTTTATCCGGCAACACAGGTTTCCTATACGGAATACCTGAGAAGGAAAGATAATGTTGCAGATGCTCCCTTCTGCGGAATTTCCATCAGAACGTTTGCTCGGCGAAGCTTTGCTTGGCGAGCAACTTTTACGAACTTTTTTAAGAAATCCGAGCAAAAAAAGCTTGCCAAGCAAAATTTTGCCAACTCCGATCATCCATTTACGCTTGAAAAATTTAGTAAAAAAGCAGCAGAAGTTTCTTAAACGAATAAGTATTTCTTAGTTCACAGAAAGGTTGACACGCACCACTAAGACTAACCGATTCATTTGAAGAAATCCTTGACGAATTTTAATTATAGAAAGGCAGAACCAAGACAGTCGCCTCGTTATTCGATTATTTGGTTTAGCGATGACCCCCCTGACCCCTGGCGTATGAATTAAGACACCCGACATTTTGTTTTTATTGGGAGTCTCTCCAGTCTGCACAGCGAAGACGCGAATCGATTCATTAGCAACATTATTTACAAACATGTACAATTCCGCGATTGTGAGTGGCGGATAGGCCGCGGGTGCTTTGGCAAATATTGCGCCGACTCCGAAATGCAACAAAACGGACATGATGATGAATGGATATTACTCTTACATGTTTGTGTTTCTTCTTCTTGTTTGTCTTAAGAGGTTTCTTCCGCTCTAATGCCATCCCAAGACCACCCCCGCATAAGTGTTAACCAAACTATCTTCCCTTCTTACATGCATGTTCTAAAACAGCGATGAACCCGGTTGAGTTGGCGAAACTCAAGCACATAGCAGAAAAATTAGAATATACCTTCGCAAAATAAAAAAAAATTCTTTAGGTGAACGAATAAAACTGTTGCCTTACGTCACTGCTTCATCACTACAAATAAAATTTAGCAACTTGCATTTCCCGTATACGCAATTCGCGCCATTTCAAACGAAGCACTTTCCTAATTTTTCTTGCTTTGTGCTTTGAAGTCTCGCCAACTCAGTCGTCTTCACACCCAGTCTGTTCTGGGTTCATCGTTGTTTTTTATTTTTAATCCCAGACGACATTTTATTTCTGTACGAGCGTATATTGATTGATCTGCTTCACGGATGTAATCGAACGTCGTTCAAAATAGGTACTGAATTCAAATTTCGTTAGTACTAGAAATATTGTAAAATGTAAAAAAAGAATACACAATTTTAGAAATACAATTGCTATTATACAAAAATTGAACAATCCAATTTTAACAAATATTAAATGTTTTTTAAAAAGATGATTAAAATGACCTTAAAGAATTGAAATTTAATTAAAATTAACGACAATTGCTCCATTTTTTTTTTCTTATTGAAATTCAACACCAGAACTACCATTCCTTGCTCTCCATGATACACCATTTTGTCTCAAGTCTCAAGAGGTGTTCCGAGTTGGCCAAATTAAACAAGCTGTGACTTGTCAATGTCAACCAGCCCTCATATACATTGAGCCGTTATCAGATTACATTCGATAGGCAAGGAAGCGAAATGTTATGCTAACAGAAGAGCCCAGGTCAAGGCTGCAAATTGAAAGATTGCTAGAGAACAAGGGCTGTCTCACACGTCGAGATCAAGATGCACCCATTTTATTAATGAAAATCGATCGCTTATACGTCCTTCTTTTTTATACAGTGATGCCAAATACACGTGATCAGGTTTCACGTGCAAATTCGTTGTGCTCATCAACGCGTCCAAGCGCCATCTAGTGAAATATATCCGAGCATGTAAAGATGAGCTAGCTTCAAGGCAGGCTAGTAGATAAAAAATGAAAGGAATTCAAAGAAAAAAATGAAAGATAAATTGAACAACTAATTTTGCTTCGTTTCCTTAAACTAAGCAATTAAAAGTTAAGAATACTTCGTTTTTTGGATACCACTTTTTTATTTCTACTTATGACGGCATGAGCATAATTTTTCTTTTCGAGATGCTCACATAAAAGCTGACCTTATTGTCAACTAGCTACATATATACACACTGGATTAGATCCCAGGACATCTGAATACAGTAACTGAAATCACACGTCTAGAAATTTAACTATTGTTTTGATTTTTGATGTATTTTAAAATTTTGTCTTATTCTCGTCAAAATTTGATATATTAAAATGTTCCGTCAGACTAAGCTGCGTACAAAATTTCAGCTCTCTAGGGCGCGTTAAAAATGGTTAAAAAGGACCTCAAAGAAGTTGAAACAAACAAGACAGACCATCAAGGGTTCATATGAAGTTAAATAAGAATCAAGGTTCAAGGTCCATTTCAAGTTAAATAAAAAGCTGTAAAAATAAATGCAAAAAAACGAGATGTGTTTTAAAGTCTCAAAACGTCAGCACAAGTGGATCCACCTGACTGGATAATAATTTCGACCAACGTCGCGACGCACTGACCGCATAAAAAGTGACCACTCTAAAGCAATCCAACCGTTACCCACCAATGCCTCTGAGGCAATAACTTTATGATTGGGATGTGTTCAACAGTGTTGCCGATGCGGTCAATAGCGGTAGTGACAATTCTCGTTTTGGAGAGCTATGTCAACAGGAAAACAAAGCTAGGGATTTTGTGAACAGTCGTGCGAGATAAGAATAGAGTTGGTACTACAGGTCTCCACCCCCCCCTCGCCCCCTCCTCCACCCCACCTAGGAGGCACAACAACACCTCTCTAGCTGGAGGGTCTGCATCCTGCACGTGGTGCTAGTGGTAGTCCGGACGCCGGAAGTCCTTCTCACGAGTGCTTCGAATATTCAACGCTCGAGGTCAGGTGCGGAAAATGCTGTCTCACGCGCGCTCGCATTCTCACGTGAACAAACACGAGAACTCTAGTTGGTCGTGACTTGAGCTGGCGCTATTCAATCCGCCTTTCAGATCTACTCAACCGAATGATCATTGACGATTCAAATAACAAATGCAGTGAAATGCTAATAAATAACAAATATTCTTTCATTTATTTTAAATGCCTGATAGAAAGGCAATTATATTCATCAGGTAAAGTTATAAACACTTGTAGTTAAAATACCATTAAACATTGCTGTTTGTAAGTGTGTCTTTTGACCATAAGTGTTCTGCATATCGGGAATTTCAAATAAATGAAATTTTATTTATTATTTATTCGACATTCATCTCTTTGCGTGCTCCCGGATTTTAATTTCAATTAAAATGCTAATAATCTGATAACCGTTGGGCAAAGCAGCGATGAATGGACGACTGGCTGTACGAAACAAAGTTCGTTTTGTACATGATTATTAATTTCTTTGTGCAACGGAAAGAAAAACACCTTCGTTCCGCAATTCTCATCAAATTAGACCCTACTGAACGCAAATTCATTTCAAAGAATTTTGATTAAATGATGGAACTAAGAAAAATATATGTAAAGCACATTTTCGTGTATAAAATGAAGAATTTCATGATTGTAGGAATTACACCACCGCCGTAACGGAGCTCGTGTTCGAATCCAGGCAAGTACGAAAATATTTTTTTTTAAAACTGCTAATTGCAACTTTTTTCTCACTGAATATTTAAATTCCGCAATATTTTATCTACACGTACATACCAATATCTTATCAATCGATTACTGTGACGTCATAAACAATTTCGACTCCATTTGTAATTGCCACAGGACTGGTGGCGCCCCTCACGGCGTAACAGACTACGAACGCCAGAGGCAATCGCAGACTGTTATTAGCTCTCGTTCGGCGGTTTCCGGCAAGCGGTTGGGCCGAATGTTTACATTGTTCTCGCGGCAGAGAATGCAATTTTCACTCACAGCATTCGCACATTTTAAAAGGTCACTCCCAAGATCACCGACAAGTGACATGACTTTCCCCCAATGATAAGGTGACGCGCCCAAAACACTTTATAAGATCTAGGACAAAACCAGTTAGACCTGGCTTTTTCCCTTATAATGATAAGGTAGCTCTGCAAGGGTCCAAGAACTATTAGCCCCTTAAAGTCCCTCTCCTCATCTCCTTCCCCCTACATATCGACCAAATTATACACCGTGAGTCATAAGTTTACGGACCCCCGCTCCCATCCCTACCGGATACCGGATACCGGATTGTTATGAAATTTTGCACAATTCTCAATTATCATTAATGTTTATAAAATTCAAATTACCCGCTACGAATTTTGTATTTTAGAGGTGGGGCTGCGTTAGAGCCACTGGCGTGCATCGCCTTCTCTTTGTTGTACAAACAATGGGGTGAACAGAGGAAGACAGAAATGCCATCAGATCTCTGCGAAAAAATTAAAGTTATGGTGCGAAAAGACGACTCAATGGTTCGCATATATTTATTCGATATTTGTGCCAAATTTCAAACCAACCCGGTCCTTTATAGCTGACTTATGGAGCTACGGCGGTGGAGTTCGCATACTTTTGGCTCACGGTGTACAGGAAGCGCTTTAGCAGGTCTTGCATCCCTCCCCTTCCACCTCCCCTGCCACCCCATTGCCACCCCCTGAACGCACGGGCGACAGGTTAATTTAGTAGTTGTCGACTAGAACTTGGCTATTAAATTACGCGGGGGAAACACGAGGTCCACCCCATCCCTCCCCCTCCTCCTCGCCTCTCGCCCCATATATAAAATCCCACCTTTGCTCGAAAACACAGGGGGCTCAAGTCGCTCTGCTAAAGTGGTGGCCAGTGTTCACTCGCACGTGAACGTGTTGGCAGCACGTGCGGTGAGCGTGGTGTGGCGCACGTGCACCACGACGCGAGGGTCGGCCATTGCCGGTGTGTATGTGATGTCATCGGAGTTTGTCACGCTCGTTTGCAGCGCGTGCCATCCGACTTCTGCTATTGGCTGTTGGGGTGTGTCACGTGTGTGTGTGTGTGTGTGCCGTCAAGCGAGTCTGCTTGTAGAGAGAGGGAATGCGCTTTTGCTGGCGACATTATTTTCCAATTACCTGGTAACAGGTATTTTCGTGGCACAAGCAAACTCTAGATTGCCAAGACAGCTTCGCTTCCATTAGAGTCAGCGAGAGGGTCGGGAGGGTGGGAAGGAGGCAGCGAAGGATGTGCAACCCGGTGGCCCATTCGATGTTTTATATCAGTATATTTCCCAAACTTTTCGACTCGCGGAGCTTTTTTTAGAATCAATTTCCATGGCGGAGCCCCTTAGGAGCCACCGATTTTAATGGCAAGCCAATGATGAAATTAAACAAATTAATGGCAAAATTAAACAGGTCAATGGCGTTTTGGTACTATTTATTTTATTTTCCAAGAGTGGCCACGGAGCCTCTGAGAAATGGCCGCGGAGCACAGATTGGGAAACAAGGTTAAAGTATCGTGATTAAAAAAAAAACCCACAAATCTTTCGAGGCAGAGTAACTATCGTAATCTTATTGTGGAAAATTGCTACAAAATACCGAAATTGCCGAAGCTCATTGCTCAACTAAAAATAGTCTGATTGTAATGAAGTTTGGGCACAGAAATGGAGTAATGTGCCCAAGTATGCCGATGCTGACATGCGTACATTCGGATCGCACCAGTCCGCATTATGAATCTGTTCACCCATTCCCACCCACCCATCGCTCCGTTAATGGAAGGGCCAAAGACAAACAGCAATCAATTAAAAAGGGGCGTCATCGATCGAGCACGTCAACGCTCTTTTACCGTCGTCGTCACCAATTGAAGCGTCACAACGACAACAGAAAAAGGTAATCAAGCAGGAGGCAGGCGCACCGCACCCATCAGTGTGTCTGTGACACCGCTGTCCCTCCTCCTCACCCCCCGCCTTCCTCAATGACACCCACACACTTAAATGCGGCCTCGCATCGGTAGAGGGGGCGACTGTCACGCACCTTGTATCTACCCACACAATTTGGCCTGGTGCAATGAACTGTGAAGGAAACGATGTTAAATGCAATAGATGCTGAATCCATCTCATGCAGCATTTAGTACTTTTTTATTTCTGATCACTGTTGTGAATATCACTACAAGATATTCTGTACCCTCGTGTTGTTGTGGCAATATGTGAGGGGACACATTTTCACCAGCTACCCAGGCTCGAGTAAACGAGAGCCTGCGACGGGAATCGCACCGGGCGGTCCAGGATTCGATTCGCTTTCGATTTTAAGTCGTAAATTTTCTATTAATAAAGATTCTAAGTCGCAAAACGACTTCTTGGTCATTATTTTAAGTAATAATATAGGACGTTTAGGACATCGACGAGATAAGACGTCTTTGAGTTAAGGAGAAAGGATTACAGGTTCCGGAACAGTCCGGAAAAGAAAGCCATACTCTGTTCGACCATATTTTCAGCGCTGTGCCGGAACAACATCTCCATTCATAATTTTGACCATACCATAATAATTACAATGTGTAACCGCAAGCAGTTCCACAGAAGGCTGTATCGTGGGTCAAATGACCAGACAAGGACATAAAGTGTCCTATTTTAACAGGTTGAGTATTTGAGACTGGTTCCACTATCAGTACAATCTCAGAATATAGGAATCAATTAAATTCATGTCATACATGACTTGTCATAAATTCATGCCATATATCATGTCAAATATAAAAAAACTCATCACGTGGTGTAGGATAGGGATCACCCTATCCTACACCACGTGATGAGTTTTTTATATTTATTTGAAGTTGTCAATTATTACAACGCTTTTCGGCTCATGACCTCAACTATGGAAGTCTTCATGAACTATGGAAACTGTGAACTATGAAAACATTCAAGAACTATGGAAACTATGAACTATGAAAACATTCAAGAACTATGGAAGTTATCACGTGCTGTGTAGATGTAGCTGCACGTGCTATAAATAACCAAGGATGCCAGTTGCCCGGTGCACGAATCAATTTAGTTCATGACATGATACTTATCCTACAGCACGTGATGAGTTATCACGTGCTGCATAGCAGCGGCTGCACGTGCTACTACTAACCAGATATGTCAGTTGGCAGGTGCACGAGCCAACGCGTTCTAGTTAGCGCAAAAACGAGAGAAATAAAGAAGAGTTGGGTGAGGTGTGGGGGTGGAAACGAGGTGGTTTAGGTGATGGTGGTGGTGGTGGTGGTTGGGGGTGGGGTGAGCGGGGTAGAATGACGCAGTGCGGTGCCTGGTGCGAGCCAACTTTACACCAATCAATTTCACCTAATTTTCTCCTCACAGGCAGCAGCGAAGAAAGAGACGTGTGTATAGTTGTGGTAGTGGCGGTGTCGGCGAAGAATTTCGCTATTTCTCTTTCCAGTCAGGTTTTTCCATTTTCGCTGACTTTGAGTGGCCAACACTAACACCCATGTTTCGCTGAGTAGGTAGAACCAAAACCAAGCTTGGTGGTGTGGGATCCTCTAGCTTTCGTTCCCCAAACTGTGCTCCGCAGCCGTTCCTAGAAAATGAGAATATTTGAATGAACCTTACTCTCACCAATAACGTCAAATATGTTTTATCTCAAATGGTTTGATTTATTGAACTTTGGGAGAACTTTTATGTATGGCCAAGTTTTGATAATATCAAGTGGTAGTTGATTCTAATATTTAGTGGTAGCTTTTTTTTAATTTATTTTCATTGCGTGGACATTGTCAAACTGTTTTTGCAAATTTTTAAAAATTGCGGTGCTACGAAGTGTTCCATTTTTTGAAAAAATCGCCGCGCTGCACGCACTTCGCAATTTGATCTGAAACAAAAAGCCAGGGAAAATTTTGATTCTAGGTCAGGGATCCTCTCAACTTGTAAGACATGGGGATAGGCATAAGGGGCTCCGCCATTAATTTTTTTTCGGAAAAAAGCTCCGCTGGTCATAACGTTTGGGAAACCCTGCTTTATCTCACCACGCGGCGCCTTTACGGGTTCGCAACGTATCCGGGAGAGTGTTGGTTGGGGGGTCGATAAGCCGGCGCCCGAAATATTATTGTCTGCCATCAAAGTGGATATTCGGGGAACGCGGATTGATACAAACAAGGTGTGACAATAAAATTCGATGAATGCGTCTGCATCTGCCCTAGGTTGAGGATACCAGCGAATGCGGTATCGTACTTTTTATTGATTGACTAGCTTTAATCCCGGCTTCGCCCGGTTGTGTTTTGCGCCTTGCGTACCTTCTGTCTTTTGTTGAATTATTTTTGACACACGTTAATATATTTGCAGACAGTGTTTTTTTTAATAACTTAGTTTAATTTGTGGATGCTGTTACAATCGGGCAGACATTTTATTATTTTAATTTAAACTGTTTG
>JAUJYS010006839.1:0-10025 GCA_033995665.1 Melogona broelemanni | reverse complement strand
TCACATAATCTCTATAGAGATTCGAGGGTGCAGTAATCCTGTAGTGCATTAGGCGCTACGGTGATTTAAAAAAAAAAAAAAAAAAAATGTAATTATATAAATATAAGTTGGTATTTCTCTATTAACTCGACCGACTATATAAAAACATAATTTTTTTTAATTTAATTTTTTATAAATTTTGTTATACATTTTCTATGTTGAAAATGAAGGTTGTAAAACGAAAATTGAATTTCTCGTTATACGCGTATTTCGCTGAACCGTGCGAAGTGATGAACGAGATCATGGAAAGCTTTTTTGTTTACTTCCCCTGAAATGATATTTAAATGACAGTTTTCAGATATAAATGTAGAAAATGTTATTAAAATTTTACTGATTCCTTATTTTTTTCGAATAGGGCCGCTGTATTCTTATGTCTTTTATTTAACGTATTTGTTCAGTTGTTGATGATAATTCTTACCAATTGTTTTTCAGAAACCCATTTTCATGACAAACAGTGGGCATCGCTTATTCAGCAGCATTTCGATAGTACATTCCCTGATGAAGACTCAATCTCCAAGGTTAGTCCAAAAAGAAAAGAAAAAAATATACCTACGTTCTACAATAAATTGATAAATTGAGAAGGTGATAGGAGCGGTCCGACCAGGGAAGATGGGAAACAGCAAAGTCTTTGGTAGTAAAAGTTTGGTTCTATGTTCTGAACATTTGGAATTGAGAAAACATACACCTAAGTAAATTATTCTTGCTATATTTTCTGTGCTTTTCTCTGAACATTTGGAATTGAGAAAACATACACCTAAGTAAATTATTCTTGCTATATTTTCTGTGCTTTTCTCGCGGAAGATAATACTTCAAGCCTTGATAGGTAACGTCTATAGAAATGACAAGGTGGGGATGTCGATTAATACCAAATTTCAAATCGCCTTTTCGTTTCCGCCCTCACAGCTGCCCTCCCTCAACCATGTCCCGCTTTACCGGCTCCAGAACCAGTCCTTGGTCCGAATCCGCTGCGTCGTGCAAGACATGTTCGACCCGGAGTTCTTCCTGGGTGCCTACGAAGTGGCTGAACGCGCGACCGGCCAGAACAAAATGCAGTGCGGCATGTATCGTGACGTCACCGACAATTGTGTAAGTCTTTACAAAACTCACGCGTGGTGAACTTATGGTAAACGTATGGAAAACCTATGGTGGTGTAGAGAATTAATAATGCAATGTGTACCCGCAAGTAGCCCCGAAGAGGCTTGTAGCGTGACATGACGATTTTTTTAAGTTGTACCCGACAACGTACAGACACGGGCTGCACTTACTTTTCGAAGGAATGCGAGTGATCGAATTAGTGTCTGCCGTAAAATGCCGAAATTATCAGTCGGGAATTGAACCAGAGATCATGGGCATAGTTGGCAAACGCGCGAACCACTGCGCCACTGGCACCTCTTATTAGTACTAGGCTCACATGGTTAACCACGTAATGCACTACGAAGGATGGATACAAATTGAAATAAATAGATCTCCTAGATACTCAAATGTCTAAAATTCGTGCTCAAAAGTATACTTTAGCATCACTGCGCCACTGGAAAATGCTTAAAGATACATTACGTAGGTATTACGTGTGCATTACAGGCTCTCGTTTCACTGTTTTTCGTGTTAAGTTTTATTTTATTTTAATTTGCTGTTATACATTTATCTTTCTAGGAAGAGCTTGATATGAATTCGGATAAAAATGTCACCATGCAGCGGCAACTCCTCTATTGCGTCAGCATTCCCGGCGAGAATGAATGGGTCAAAACTGTATCCTCTATTTTTGTCACCTTCCGGTTTTTTTCTAATTGAGGCATTCGTTGCCATTATTTTTCGATGATTCCCATTTTTATTTCGGAACGGTAATTGATAACAATTAATTCACGCTCTCGTATTGGACTTTTTTAGTTTAAAAACGCGCTCTTCAACGCAATAGCAAATCTATCTAGCATCCTAGTAAATGCGTTTCATCAATTGTAAATTTTTCAACATTGTTGGCCTTAACTCTTGTTTCCGTATGCCTAGTGCTATTGTGAAAGAAATCCGATCATCGACGTTGTTGGTGCCTCCAATAGCGTTGATGCCAACCATTCCAGAGCGAAGCGCTCCCTGGAGACCGAATCTGCCGACCAAGGCTCCGCTTCTCTGCCGGGCGTTGCCATGGAGACTGGGAGTTGCCACGGAGACACCAAACGACTGAAGGAAGATTCGAACTCTATCTCCTCAGGTAATGCATTAAATCAGGGCTCATACTCGCCTGGACAGTCAGGGAAATAAATTTTCATCAGAAGGAAAAATCGTCCAAAATTTTTAAGCGGGAAAAATTCTGAACAAAATTTAAATTTTATTTGTGTGAACTTTTTGCACTAATCTGTGGCCATGTGTTTTTTCAAAGTTTTATTTATACATTTTTTTTTAATTGCGGTGCTGCGAACGCTTTTTTCTATTGTTACATTTTTTCTTTAGCGTGAGGGAAGCTTAATTTAGTATAGGAATTGGCTTTGATTAGAAATCCTGGGACAAAATCGTCCACTTCTACCATGGGCGTCATGATTTCATGACGCCCATGGTGGACGCGCATATTTACTGAATTGTTTAAAATGTAATCAATTTAAACATTTTAAACAATTCAGTACATATAAAAATTATAGACAACAAATGACCACAAGCATGGGCCTTAACATCAAATGTATCTTCTCGGTGCGCACCGAGGATAAACGACGACAGGTTGGCTAGACCTCATAAAATAACGAATAATTAATTATCGTTTGCGACACAAAGACAAAATTACGAAAGAACAAACCTGTAACCATCGTCAACATCCAAAATTTAAAATAAACTAAAAGGCATAAAATTATTCAAGGTTCTCCGTACGTACGTTTCCATGCGACCAAGCATTTCATCGGCGGAGTTGTGAATGATTTTAAAATTAATAAACGAAAACCAAAAAATTTAGAAAACCTGCAATCGTTTATATCTTTGTGTATTTCCTTCGATTTTTTAAGATCATGTAATTATTTATTTAATTTTCGTTCAGGTGCTCTTTGTTTAATTGTCATGCATAATTGCCACTTTGTCGTACACACAGTATAATGACATTTTTTTGACGAAACGACGAACTGCGAACTGTAAGCTAAAGCACCGCCAAAGCAACGCCCGTTGTTCGAATGTCTCAAAAATATCGGAGCTCGCCATTTACATAGTTACCCTGTTGGCCGTGACATTATATCGTAATGCCCCCCCTTCCCCCTAACCAAAATATGCTTCGTCCCTTCGACTTTTATTGTTGCAATGGCGAAAATTTATTTGGGAAAACAACTCGATTACACAGCCGACCTGACGTAACAAATGAAAAAGGTTGTTCTCAACCATGCCATTATCCAATGAAATGGGAAGGGACAAAATAATAAAAAAAAACTCTCTACCGAATTGTTATTTATAGCTGTGTATTAAACGGGCGAACGGCAGATACGTTGTAAGGAGGACTTCGCCGACAAAAAAAAAGAAGTTATCGGTAGTCTTATCTTTTTACGACTCGGGAAGAAGAGAAGGGTAAGAATTTAAACTTCGCCTTACGGTATAACTTTTAAAAGGCGCATCAAACTTGTAAGGACAACCCCACGCGAAAGTTCAGCAGTGAGCTTAATTTATTTTTGACCATCGTTTCTCTAAATCAAATTCGATGTGCTTCGAGTAACACGTTTGCATATCACTTGCGTAAAAGCAGGCCTATAAAGCGCCTGGCGCACATTTATTTGGTACGCCCGGCGATACGGCGCGAATTTCTCTTTACACGTGTATTGTTAACAGCAAATAGGAACGCGTTAGTGAAAGCACTTTTACCACGCCCAATGAAGCACATACAAGAAAAGATGGCGCTGCATTAGCAGGACGAGGCGTCAATCGCACGTGCTGTTCAATGGGAAACACTGAAAGAGCGGAACTAAAGCGCTTTGAAAAACTCGCTCCAATATGCAAAGAAATTTCGTGTTTTTTTTTTTTTTGCTAAACAAATGAATAAGAATTGTTATTAAAACTAATTTCTAAGAAACCAGCGGGAACATATTCTATGCGGGTTGCGGGTTGATATTCTATTTGAAGCGATTGCGGGTTGATATTCTATTTGAAGCGATCGTAAATTATAGCGTACATCTTTTTCGCCCAAAAAGAAAGAAAAAAAAAACTGCACGAAAAATACGAATATCACCGGCAAAAGCACTTAAAACTGTCTTTCGAAGTCTCACTTTCTTTTCTCCGGTTATCCACGGTGAACCGCAAATCGGGTGATTACGAATTCTATCCGTGACGCCTGATAAGTTCTGCGGTCGATGCTAGTGCCACCTGCTGGCAATCGATGGATGGATGGATGGGTGGTGGGGAAGGAGAAGGAGGGGGGGCGGTGAGGTTTCGATGGAGTTTAGAAGAACGTGTTCCTAAATGGTTGCCGCTGTCATGCGTGCAGGGCCAAACGCACGACCATGAAAAGAAAACAGCTGAACGTAAAAGTTGTTCTCGTGCGCCTTTATCGTACTCCTGAGACCTCCATTTTGCGTTTTCAGAAAGTTGCGAAGCTATGAACGTCACCAAACAGACAATAATTTCTTGCATAAATTACCGGCGTCATCTCGTTTATTCCATCTCGGGGTACGAGTAAAATGTTAAACAAAACATTGCCAAAGCAACACGGCCACACCCGTCACAGATCTCCTGTAGTCATACGCTGCAGCGAAAAAAGCAATAAAATGATTTTGTTGGTCCAACTGGAACATGTTCGATATCCCCAATCTTTCAAACTCTAAAAAGTTATATTCCGTCTATGTCCTAGACGGTCTTTTAACATTAGATTATTGAGGCCTGTAGTAGTTTTCCGGAATGGGGATGAAACATGTACCAGTTTGACTAACAGAATAGCCGAAAAAAATGAATTAATTTTGAAATTTTAATGAAATTAGGAACAGACTAATTTTATTTATTATTTCACCTATTACTTATTTTTTGTTTATTTTAGATTTATTATTAGATTAATGAATAATGTAGATAACAAATTATCCATCGTGCACTGTATTTAGGATTTCAAATTTCGTTCAATAATTTGAGATTGCCACAGCGACACGAGGGGTACAATAACCTCCTGTAGTGCACTAGTGCTATCCACTACAGTGATCCAGAATAAAAATAAAATTATTGTCAATTGCAATTTTTATCTTAGCAGGTCAAAACAATCGCCAACATACGAGAAAGTGTGAACAATTCTCCAATCTTAAATATATTTGTACACAACAATGCTACCCTCGATGCTTTGTGGTACGACTGGCTTTATCACCGCAGGAGTTCCTCTGCATTGTTACGTAAGGCCAATTTAATGAGCGCAGATTGTTGAGAAACCCAAACTGATGGTTCAGAGACAAAAACGAAGGATTAAGTGGAGGGGGATATGCATTTTTGCACTGAATGTATAGCGCAATTTCTCAAGATTTTATGCTTGCCAATTCAGAGATAAGGAAACGGGTAGGTTACGTACATGTAAAAGTACTCGATTGTATAATGGGCATGTCGAGGGAAAGGTTATCTGAGTGATCCGAATCAAACCTTCGACCCCAAAATTTTACTCTTAACTTTTGGAAAGTTGCTCGGACGGCCAAGCAGAGTACGAGTGTGGTACTCGAAAATAAGTGGCTTGCTATTTTATCTTGTCACAACATGACCCCCAGGTTTTCATGCTTAATAAAACCATATATTTTAGCTAGCATGAAGCAGGGACTATGGTTTGTGTGCAAAATTATCGAAGAAATGACAATTTAAGCGACCTTTGAAAAATAAAATGCAATAAATATTGAAAAAAATTCTGCTAGCGAGAGTTTTTTTTTTTACTTTTATTGCAAGGGTCAATATAATGCATACCTACAGTAGAAGTGTTTAATGGTATTATTTGTATTTATTATTATGATCACTTATAATTTATCACTTTTAGTGTATGATAGGCAATAAACACTCTTTTCCCAAAAAATGCATATTGGTAAAAAAAATCCAAGTATACAGAACATGTAAAATACACAGGTTTATTTAATATGCGTCAGCCTACGGCTAAAAATAGATTTCCCTGAAATTGACTCAGTGTGACGTTGCTAACCTTTAATTCGTTATTCGAGTTTATTACAATTCCAGTTTGTTACATGTCCTCCCAATATGGTCGTTTCCCCACTGCGAGTGTGCTTCAGCTCACTTGAGAACATTTAAAACTGTTTAGCTGGATATATTTTTATTACGAGAACGCGCGTAGTCGATCATTTCGTAGTGCAATTTCAGAGAAACGCTCGAGCGTACTCATCCTGTCCATTAAACACGTCAAAATCACACTATTTAATATTCACATTTGTTTTGTAAACGAATTTTTTTTTGGGGGGGGGAGGGAAGAAGTGAGAAAATACGAAGACTTGCTCATGTCATTAATAATGAGCGATGTTCCACCAAACACTTTACCTTATTCATGTGCAACACGAAATTATCAACGCCTACCAAAACAATAATTTATTTTTAAGAACATGCCTGACAGATATATGCCGATGGCATAAACCAAAGAACTCAAATAAAACCACAGAACTCAAAATAAACCAAATAACTCATAATAACGATGATAATGTCTGATGAGCGTATGATATACGTCAGGTACTGGAAACAAATCGAGTTTATGCTCTATGCCTTCTAATGTCGTTGGTGTTGCCCTCCCAATGGCGGCGCACGCGTTTCATGTCGCCGGCCGCGGCTCTGAGCTGACCGCCGGAGGAGCGCTTCCGCAGGGGTGGGCACAAAAAAAAAAAAAATAAAAGGGTTAGGTTGGAAAGTTGTTTCCATGTTGGGTTCACCCCCACTTTTATTGTCACGTTCCAGCATTGTTCATTGTTTCTGGTGTGTGTGCCCGCTCCGACACGACGGCAAGCTCGCCGGGACACTGACAAGCCATCCCACACGCTCCTTCTCCCTCCGGTTTACGAGACGTTATATGGGTTGACCGATGACCTATCCGCCATCTACCTTCCCTTTCTTGGCGAGGCGGGTGGGATGAAATAAATGCGCACTTACATTTCAGCGCGGAAAAAAATAAGTTTCAACTGTTTTTTTTTTGTCGGTATTTATCTTTGTTTGGAGGCTGACCATCGTCTCAGCCATAAAGCCCCTGTCACACCCATCCGTGCATTGCATGTCGGAAGGGCAAATTTTTTGGCGGGTTCGAACTCACCTTCGATCCGTATTCAGGCAGACGAGGTCAACCCTGGAAAGAGAGTTCAACGAGTCGTGGCTATATTCGTTTCTAGAAATATCCCCTAGGTGGCTCTGTTATAGTCTGTTTTTAATAAACGACTTGTGCACATAGCACACGTCAAAATAAAAAAAATTAAAAAATCGGGTAAATGCAATTTCAGTGGTAACAGAAATCTTTTATTGTTTGGTTCCCTTTATTTGTGTAGAATTTGTCAACAGCGCGGAAGTAAAAATGTGAAATAATATCGTGAACAACGAGATTGGCAAGGTTCCTAGTAATCTGGTTTCTAGAATATAGAAACTCGCCTAAAAATAAAAAACGAGCTAATTTTCAGCTTTTAGATGGGCTTTTAAATAAAAATTAAACAATCACCGTAATTAGATTAACCGAATTTAGGTGAGAAAATATGTGATACGAATCAAAATAATTTAATAAAATGTATTAATCCAAAATTCGGAAAATAGTACGTTAATAAAAAATAGCAAAAATCGGATCAGCTAAACTGACATCACTGGCGCTGCCATTGGCCCCCTTAAGCGCTACTCTACAGACCGAGGTTGAAAGGACGTATTTTCTCCCGCAAGGCGAATTTCGCAATCGCGTTTTCGGTCAAATTTTGACGAATCTTTCGAGTGATTTACCAAGTCTTTTAATTTAAATATCGGTTCATCGGCTCGCTGAGTTCCTACCGCCTAAGAAAATGAGTGAATTTATCTCTGTACTGAATTCAAGACGAATTTTTGTCTTCGCGGTAGGACAACGGACAACTAACCGGACTACGCAAATGATAGCGGAGGCGGAGCGATGACTTGACAAGGTCAAAGTGCGTCGTCGGGTAAGTCTGCGCCAGCGTGAATATTAGCTCTTGATTAATCGCTGCGATCGGCTATTGGCCTCTGTCGGTATTATTCGATTTTGCTAATGTGTGTGCATATTTGGCGACAAATTCTGCTGAACACTGGAGGAAACTGCAGATTATACAAATAAATGTGGAGAATGTGGCAAGGTGCGGCCCGCCAGTCGGCAATATCGTTATTACTAGCCATTGTGATCAGTCCAATTGCAGTGATCGGCTATTAGCCTCTACAGTGTGTATGATCGCTCTAAAATGAATTTATTGCAATTTCTTCGTACTCAAAGATTAAATTTTCTGTCTCGACCCTACAGGGAATAAAGGATCACTGAAACATTTCCAAACAGCAAGGATGTGCGACTTACGTGGAGCGCGGAAGTGTGGCAAGGTGCGGCCCCCCAGCCAGCACCAGGATTGTTCGGAGATCGGCCCGGCCCGTGACCTTGGCCAACTGAATTCAGAAACTACATGCGACGCCATGATGTGCGCCCCGATGCCCGCCCCTCTTTCTCCTGTTCGGCTTTCGTGCGACTGCTTGGCTCTAAATGGATTGGTGTGACCAGGGAAGACAGGGTAGGTGAAACTCCATATTTTATTTTTTGCGCGTCTGAATTGCGGTATCGGAAGTGTTCAATAATTAGGACTTACAGTGCTTATTTTTGTACGTCTACTGTATGTATGATGCCCCGTTTATGTGATGTACAGTACGTGTGTTTGGAATATTATTCCCAAAAGTGTACCCATGTTTATAATGCGCCAGTGTATCAAAGGCGAATTCGGAGATTAGATCCTAAAAGTTTGTTTATTTTGGTGATTTTGTGTATAATCTAGCCTGCTTGTAATTTTCTCATGATGTTATTAATCTTGGCTTGTGGTGGTAAATGCACAGTAGGTCTTGAAACTTAATTCGTGTTGCTGCTAGTGTGTCGTTCATTTTGCGTGGCGCCACCTGCATTCGCAACATCTGTTTCAGTTTGTTGCATTTGATTAGAGAATTTTATGAAGGCAGTCCCAGATCAGTTTTCTGTTAGGCTGACTTGACTTAAAATATATCATCAAGGGTTCGATTCCCGTTTTTGGTTCGTCTCATTTATTAGATGTTCGGCTATGTATTCGAAATATGTCTAAAGAAAGAGCATAGAAATACAAAATGTTCTACGAAAAAATATTCACCGCAAAAAAAAAAATGTATCGCGATTTAAAAAAGCGGGATAGCTGTCGCATAAACGCGATTTAGTTTACAAGATACTGTACAGCCATAGAATGCGTTACTCGCGAAAATAAAAAAGTTCCCCAGGCGAATTCAAGCGCAAGTTGCCCCGTTGCTTTTTATTGGGTGGAGAATGTGAAGAGAAATGAAGTAAAAAGTGGACGGGGGAGTTCAGAGGTCGGAGGAGGCGGGCGCCGGCGCCTTTCGCCGGGGCGCGTGCGCCAAAAATAAAAGTTATTCGACCTGAGGGATGCGCGTGTGTCCATCACCTCTCGTTCGACCTCGCGGCCGCAGCGGCAAACAACCTCGCCCTTGACTGAGAGAAGAGCGCCGTACTTTGTTGGGCATCAGAAAGTTGCCTCCACCCCACACAGCTTAACACCTGTACCTTTATGTCCTCCTCGGTGTTAAGATGTTAATGCAATCTATCCCGTTCCTTTTCAGTGGTCCCCAATATTTAATCATATTAACTGGATTTCATGAAATTGGATATGATTTAATCTGAAGATAAATATAGTATCGTAGAAATAAATCTACGACGATAGGATGAAAGTTCGTCGAAGTTAAGATAAAATATAATATAATGTTCATCACGTGACCGCGTGATTTTTATTTTTTTTTTTTAATTCACCGTAGCGCCTAGTGCACTACAGGAATACTGCACCCTCGTGTCTCTATGGAGATAT
>JAUJYS010006838.1:0-10026 GCA_033995665.1 Melogona broelemanni | reverse complement strand
TCGAATGCTCGTCGAAACGACTGCTTCTGCCGGGAATCGAACCCGGGACCACCCGCTTAGTAGTCTATGACTATAGAAAAAAACTTGGCTATATAGAATTGAGTCGAAAACCTACTTTTTTTAAATTGGCACTTATCACGTTAAAGTAGAGTTCAATATTAAATATTCTACATCTACGGGTTGAAGTCTGTGATCGAAAACATTGGCTAGCTTTTATTCATGGGGTCACCAGGGGTCGACAACGACTCGATAGCACTAAACAACAACCATTTTAAAACTACTGTTAAGATACCCTACCAACGTTTTAATGTCAATGTTCCCCAGATAGTGACCTGATAATTTTGCTAGTCAAGGCTTGTAGGAAAGGAAATGGAATGATCAAATATGAATAATTTGCTTTTTCCAAAGCTGGCATGCTATCTTGAAGCAAAAATAGTTAATCATGGCTAAATTAAATTAAACAACACATTGAATATAGCGGTTTAAACGAATGCATTATTGAATCACGGGTTCTAGAGCCAAGTTTTTCCATTTTTCCGATTTTCACGAACAACTTTTGGAAAGGCCCTCCCCTATGTAATGCGGGTAAAATGCTTTCCTCTAATTTAACGCATGGCGGCTGCCGCTTCCCATTGGGGGATAACGGTAGCACCCGAGAAAATTGCGCCAGGCACAAAATATCGTATCCAAGTGTGCGCATGGAGAGGGTAGGGGGATTGGTGTCGGTGGAGTGAACAGGGGGCGCTTCGATCGGTATTACACAGGGACCGAGACTGAGGCGAGGCTGGCAATGCGAGACCATTGTTAGTCGAGCGTCAAACTCTTAATGAGCGAATTTTCCAGTTTCGGTTTTAGGGGTGGGAGGGTGCAGGTTGGTAAAGAGCTGGGGAATAACCGGAAATCACATTGACTCGGTTGACAATCATTAATTTCATTAATTTTCGGATGTCTCCATCCGGCAAAAAGCACGCACGATTTCATTATGCTAATTCAAAATAATATAGAAAGAACGCACCGCTTTCGCCGATGTCGGCCCCAGTGGCTCAGTGGATATGGTCACAGTCTACTAAGCGGGTGGTCCCGGGTTCGATTCCCGGCGCAGGCTTTCGTTTATTCGATCCTGTGGTACTGGAATGTGCCCCTCACACATTGCCACAGCAACACGAGGGGTACAATAACTTCCTGTACTACTGACACCTTCCTGACACTACAGTGATCAGGAATAAATTAGCAGCATGCTTACGCATAAAATTGTAATTCTCTCTCGATTAAAGACATATTTTGCAAACTAAAAATAGGGTTGGAAAGATATATCAGTAAAAAGACTGATCTTTCAGCAACCGACTCCTTTGAAACCAATATCAACAAATTATTTGTTGATATTGGTTTCAAAGGAATCGGTCGGTTGATATCAATAAAGAATTTAGAAATTTGAGCAGCCCATGAAAAGGCAGGTGAAGGTTTTTGCTAAAACATTCGATAAATGATATGAAACATAACGCATGTTATTACTGTCACAACTGTCGCAAACGGATGCTAGATTATATTGCTAATACCAAGGAAACTGAATAGACATTCTAAATGTCGATTGACCAAACCAAAACATTTTAAAGTTGTACTTCTGTCGAATTCAAAAATACGATTGCTTTAACTTTTCATAAAGTTAATTATTTCAAAACAGTAATGCTCTAGAAATATAATGTACATTAGTTATAATTGGTTGTTCACGTGTTCACGTTAATGACCTTCTGTCGGCTTATATTTATTTATAGTTCACTAATGAGAGCTTGCAAAGAGCTGGCATCGTAACGTTGTTAATTGTGTAATTCAATATCAAGGAAATGAACCACCTACAGTTTATATTTTCAACACAAAAAATTCCAATTTTGTATTAGTTCTGTAGACAAAATTGATTTAATACACTTTTTTAATAAAACAATTTATAATGGGCTATCTTATTACGAGATATAATTTTGCAATACACACCTGAAAAATTCTTGGAATTTCTAGATCGACATGAAACACAATATCACCGTTTTTGAAAATCATGATTGCATAAACAGGACACATACCAGTTTTATATCTTAAACCGTCATCAAGAAATTCTACGAAATTCGGCGTCCTTAATAAGACTCGATGGCTCGGGGGGCGAAAAGCTAGACAACATTTGATATTTGTTCTATAATAATCCTTATTCGTTAAGCCTAACAACTAGCTATCTGTAAAAGCAAATCAGCTTATACAGAATCTAATGACTAGTAACGAAATAAGAAAACCAATAAAATTTGTCGCTCGCTTCGGATCTTATCAAAACTCCCTGCTACATCTTTTCGCTGGAACAACGGCGAGGAAACCAAGAAACTGGGTGAAGGGGAGGGAGGGGAGCAGAACGCGGAACAGCCCACCGCTTTCACAAGATCTTCTCCTACCCATCTCCTCCCCCCGAGCCAGTCTACCAGCCCCAGTCCCCGAGACAAGATCCCGAGAGTTGATTAGCCCGCAGATAAAGATTTTTCACGTCCCAATAAACAAGGATATTGCTTATGCTTGACTGGCAATGCAGAAAATTAAAATGGTTATGAAATTTCCCCCACCACCACCACCATCATCTCCGTATACACACTTACCAGCCTCTATACATTGAGGGGTGAGGGGCGCGTTGTGTGTTCGACAGAAACTGGAGCTGGCGACGGCAAGCGAGGCGTGGCAGCGACAAGAAACAACTGGCATCGCGACGCCCCCACCACCACCACCACCACTTTCCCGATAACCAAACCCTTACCATTCTTCCCCCCCACCCCCACCTCAGCCCCCAGAAATCAATAATGCAGATGCGGCAAGGGCGAGCAATAGTCTATACAAACTGTACCCTCCTGAGTCCCACTTTCTCATCGTGTACCGTGTGGTGTAATGGTTAGCGGGTTGGACTGATTTCGGCCTGAGCTCTCCGGAATTTTTTGGGCGTGAGAAATTCGTGCACGAGTCTTCTTTCGGAATGGAAAGTTAAGCCGTGGTACCCGTTCACGCTGACTATTCTCACAGGTTTGGTGAACTGTCGTGCTCAGGGTCCGGGTTCAATTCCTGATTGAGATCATCTTATTTTTTTCAGACGGAACAAATTTCTAGACTCGAAAACAGGGAGGAACGAAACAAATTTCTCTCCTACGCATTAATAAATAAGATAATAATAATAAGTGTAAGAATGAACAAAATAAAATAAAATAAGAACAAATAAAATAAAAGAGACTGGGAGCCGAGAATCGAACCTCGGCTTGTCGCACCACAAGCCTGCCTAGCAACCAGCAATTTTACAACGCACATGATGCTTTACTCTTTACATTGAACCAAAGTCTCCAACTTGGCACCAACAAATTCTATCCCGTTTGGTTAATCCCGTAAGCCACGAGCCGTGCATAATTCTGAGGGAAAATCGTTTTCGACGACGCAGACCGGAATAGCAGTGAAATACTTTTTATGTACGGAAGTTGTCTGGATGTGTGGGGGGGGGATGTTAGGGGGGGGGCTGAAAGCGCGCCGCGGCTATTATCGATCTGTTTACCAAGAGTCGCGCGGCCAGCCGAACAAAAAAAAAACTTTAGAAAAAAAATTCTTTGCAAAGAGCATTACATCTTTCTTTTTTCCTTAGAGAAAAAAAAAAAGAAAAAAAAAATATCTCCTCCGGTTTGTTCCTCAGTGATTCAGAGAAAAACAAAAAAAGAAGTTCCAAGATTTCAAGCCCGATATCGTAACATCAGCCAGTGTCGCAAGCCAGTGTCGAAAATATGTTCTGTTGCGTTGCATTTACTTGACATCTAACTTTTAATTATTAGTTTTATTTCTTTAAATTACTTGTCAGTTTTTGCTTTCAAGAACATTTTTATTTGATAGCGATGCCACTCTTAGGAAAAAATCAAAATCCGTATGAACGATAAAACAACCACGATATGAATTCGACCTCAAAACTGTATTACTCATCACGTTGGTTTTTACTTTGATTTGATTTGCTTTTGACCATTTGTTCATGACGCTGCCAGATCGGTATGGCTTCGTATTAGTCCAAGATCATTTATAGTACTACCGCTAGTACACGACGAAATCAAAACCGATCCCTTGCTGTTACATCAGTATCGTGCAAGGAAATATGGTGACAACCCCATTAGTAATAGGAAATTCCGGATCGCTCATGTAATAAGCGACCACAAACCGGAAGTAGAGGACAACTTCCTGTCGCCATGAATGTCACTAACGATCAAATGTGATCTGCGGAAACGGGGAGGAGCACCACTAACGAGGCCTGCCGCGAATGTTAGACGCACGAAAATAATTATTAATTGGCCAAGTCACCTTCGATTAGCTACCATACTTTTACAAAGACGTTTCAGGCGTGGTCGTCGTGTCCACGGGTCATCCATTTTGTTCATTTTAGAGACAGAATATGACAAACCCCATGTCATTAGGAATTTTTTTCTTTGGAAAATGGATTCTAGCAAACGGAACATGGAATCAAGACGGAACGTGGCTGTACGTTGTCAGATCATCAGATGTACTTATTACATACACTCTTATCTACAGGTATACATGTATGTACACTATTATCTCTTATTACTAATTAGGGAAATTTAAATGAAGGTTAACACCATTTTTGTCTCAAAAACAAAGTTATTATAACCTGGTTTTGAGAACCTGGTCTAAATTTACAATTTCATCTCACTCAAATGCACTCAACCAGTCACATGTCATCAGATTCAAGAGAGAAAAGCAAAATAGAAGACATTCTTTTGGTGCACTGCCCCCAAGCAGGTTCCTGGTTTGAAGAGTCCCCGTGCAGCGACAGCCGGCTGCGAAAAGAATAGAACTTTACAAGTCCCGGCAACCAGGCTAGCATTTTACGGGTCTCACAGCGCTACTAAACACCTAATTAATAATTTGCCTCTATAGCTCCCACTTGGATTCTGACGAGAGACTCGGTGGGAGAACCCAGGCTTGTAAGAGTGCGAGTGCTGATTTATTCACCTCGTCACAATGTGCATGCAACACAGACAAGGCTCATCGTCTAACACCCCATCCGATCCTTCTCGTGTGTCTCCCCAAATTGTCCCCTATCGCATCAACCTCACCAACGAACTAAACGACTTAGACACGGCTAACCATTAGATAATTTTCGGAACAAAAATGTCGGATTTACGCAATTTTTTTAATGGCGTTGTGCCCAGAAGAGATCACCAAAAAGGGTTTATTCTGCGACTCACTAGATGACGACACCGTCGTGCACGAAATCTAGTAAGTCACCTGCCATTCAGACTGTTAAACTAGATAATTCGTGTGGCCCAGTGGTTAGCTAGTCGAATGCACGTGACTGATCACGGGTTCGATTCCCGCTCGAGTTACCCTGAATTTTTCGAGCGAGAGTACGCGTGCCATCCTTAGGAATATAAATAAAGTGTATGAAGTCTACACTAGACAATGAGACGGAAACTCAGGTTGTGCCCCATTAACAATAAACATGATAACAAAACAGACGGCAAAACTTGTAAAGTAAATTTTAAGATAATATCACGCGTAGAGACGCCATATTTAACTAACGGATAGAACACCTTACATCTATACTCTAGATCTTCTACTATCTTTGGTACGTACGCCTATACGATCCAGACAACCGAATTGGTGAAAATAACTTTGCAAAAAGGAACACACTTTCTTGTTCGCAAAAAAAAAGAGCTTTTTTTGTGAATTAGACAAGCCGTTTCACTAAAGCTCTTCTATGTAACTATCCTAGTCAACCCCCGCCCCTGCTGAGGCGAGAGTATAAGGGTATTGGGGAGTCCACGTGGTGCAATGTCGATAACGTTACGACCAAAAACAAAAGCCTATTCCCCCTCTTCGCCCCTCCCACCATCCTAGTCCTCCTAATCGATATTGATGAGAGCTAACAATCCGACCACGGAACTGAAACAATTTACCCAACGCGGGCCCCGAATCAATATCAAAAGCTCCCCAGTCGAGCCCACAGCTCACAACAGCTCGCGACTGCGCGAGTAAATGTACAGGGGTTGGACAAAATAATGGAAACAGCTCTATTTGTGCACCATGAATTTAAACTCTTCTGGGAACATGTGTCGTGATTGGGAAAAAAACATTTTTTTGTCAATTACAAAGTTTATATTGCCGTTGGCAATTTTTTAATATTTGTTATTCGTAAAATTAATTTTCCTGATTTTGTAGCACGAAATGTCAGACCTCTTAGGCTTACAAAAAGGTAGTTTTGTTCGGGCGCACCTACAAAGGGGGGGGGGGGGTGCTTCAGTAATCAAACAAACAAATCTGCCTTTTTCGGAGTCCACGACATCTGACATTTCGCGCCACAAAATTAATTTTAGAAACATACGTCCACAACTATGTTTCACCACAAAGGGGTTTCCCAATCAAGACTCATGTGTCCAGATGAGCTCTAATTCATAGTGCACAAATAGCTGTTTCCATTAATTTGTCCAACCCCTTGTATATTCGCCACAGTACACGAGTTTCGATTCACAACACATGGACACCTAATGTGATCCAAACGTCAGCATCAGGAATGGCGCGCGCCAGAGAGATGGATTCGAGAATGTGAAAACCTCCTAAGAGCCTTCCGTGTCCGCCCACACACGTGATCTTGTCCGTGGAGCATCACGCATCAATATGCGGGGCAGCGGACACACGCTGTAGTTAATGCGGCATGATCGTCGTATCGAAAGAGTGAGATGGATAGACAGACTGACTAATAATACAGTTCTGGCAAAAGTGAGAGAAGACAGAAAAATCCTCAGCA
The DNA here is from genome assembly GCA_033995665.1 of Melogona broelemanni. NCBI lineage: Eukaryota > Metazoa > Arthropoda > Diplopoda > Chordeumatida > Chordeumatidae > Melogona > Melogona broelemanni. The sequence continues at coordinate 3,218 of JAUJYS010006838.1, read as the reverse complement.
TAATAAAAATCAGAAGAATTAGATGGATAGGACATGCCAAGACATGTCATGTCATGGGGGACCACAAATTAAGAGTTTTAGAGGGAGCATTTAAGGCAAGAGAAGAACGGGTAGGCCAAGAAATGACTTTGTATCCCAGTTATGCCAAGACACAAGCTCCAAATACGTCTATGAAGTGAAAGAAAAGGCAGAAAATAGGAGTGAATGGAGAGACTTAACCCATTGCTGTAAGCCAGTTCCAGGACTGACTAACCATTGATTGATTGATTGATAGATCGTCCTTTAATAAACCTTCAAAAATGAATCCCTTAAGGCACAAGAGAATACAAAGCGGTGTCTTAGAACAAAAAGGTCAAATAACTAATTTAATTCAGGTCAACTCAGGTCAAAGAAATTCGATGACAAGATTTAAGAATCCGCAATCATCTTTTCTTCTCTTTTCCCTAAAAGAAATTGAGATCTCGAGTTGAGTAAATATTGATCTTCAGGCGAACTAGAGGTCATAACCTTAGTTCGCCAACTTTTGGGGTCTTCATCCGGGATACTCAAAAGATAACTCAATTGTACGAATATAGTTCGCCTCGGTTTCCACCCATCATCGAACCACCAACCAATCAATAACTTCTGTTCCACGATTTATTGAATCACGCCCGCAAAATTTCCACCCCCACGCCCCCTTGTTTGCACCACCCACCCATTCCCACAGCCACATCCCAGGGAAGCCGTCAACTGTATGCGCACCTTGTACATTCGAAAACACCTCCACACTGGAGAAGCGCCATGTTTCCAAAACTGTTGGGCCACCGACACCACGTGGTACTACACACGTCACGTGACATAACACTCGCTCCAACCATAGGAGCACCATAGTCGAGAGCGCGCGCGCGTTTCACTAACGACGATGAAGTCGCTTTAATTGCAGTCGGTTAGCCGATGTTCTAACGCAGTAGGCGCCAGAAATATCGCTGATGTAACTGCGCCGCTCCTAATCGCTCTCTATACACATGCTTGAAATGATTCCGATAATTAGAGTAGGGAAGTGGGGGCGGTGGGAAGGGGGGTTGCATATGACGGTAGGCGGGGATAGAAGGGCATAGCAGAGCCGGCGCTCAATTTAAGGGTCTGCCAGGCACTCAAAAGAGTATGGTCTGGTGGGGGGTGGGGTTATTTTGCGGGGGAGTTTCACCAAAGCCCAAGCAAAGCCATCAAGACTGGTGGTGGAGTGGGGGGTTCGTATCTGCGCGCAGGTCCTCACAGTTTCCAACCTTTTTCGATTCAATGATGCACTGTGGCTTCTGCTGGTGGTCTTGAGGAACGGCGAAAACAGTTGGTTTTAATGCGAGTAGAATGAAATGACACCGTAATCGTTAAATCCGACCCGCCTATTAACAATTGCGTGTGGGTGGGTGGGGGATGAGGAGGAGATGGGGAGACCAGGGCAAGTCCGAAATGTGTTGGTCCAAATAAATGCTTCTTTTTGGTTGTAACACGCTTTGATGTTGTCGAGATGCAAGATGTCATTTATTTTATGAAGCTTACTAGATATGCTTGCATGATGCAAAGATAAGTTGTCGGAACCACTGCACTACGACAAATCTCGGTTGAAAAGATGGTCTCGCATAAAATGCAAACCGATAATTTGGATGTCGAAAATGAAACAATAAATTAAGAGAACGATGCCGGCTGACTTGACTACAACCAACCGCAAAAGAAAACATGTGCGCTCTTTTAGGTCATGCTACCGATGGCTCAGTGGGTCCTACGAAGCCGACGGTCCCGGCTTCGATTCCCGCGCAGGCTTTCGTTTATTTATTTTTTTCTTAAAACCTGGGGTACTGGCGTCACCCCTGAACTTCCATTAGGGAATAAAGAGCTTAGGGGTGGATCCCCGGCAGCCTGGCTATTCCAGCTGCCATTCCTCTTCCCTTCCCCTCACATATCTCCATAAAGACACGAGGGTGCAGTAATCCTGTACTACTATTGTGACTGTACGGTGATTTAAAAAAAAATATATATATCTATGACGTGTACCCGACCACGTATCTAAAAGGCTTTCACGGTTTTACTTTCGTTCGAAATAATTATCTAAAGGAATTTCTCTCGCCAGATATATTACAGATGTATCGGTCGGGATCCGGGAATTGAACCCGCGATCACCACGGGCATAGTAGTTCGAATAGCTTATCACTAAACCACACCTTACCTCTACAATATATTTAAGAGACATTTGACATTAGCTATTAGACAGACAGACACGTACATGCCTTTTTTGTGGAACGCCATCTTTACTAGTGGATATTGCTGGAATTTGTGTTCGTTCATTAAATATATTACGATTATGTTGTTTAGTTTAATTTCATTTTATTCAAAAGTTTACTTTGAATTTCAGCATACCTTAAATTTTAGTTTACTGTGAATTTCATTTGAAAAAATTCGATATAAAAACTATTCGATAGTTTATACTATCGATATAAATAATATCATATATCGATCAATACTATCGAGATTTCTAGTCCCTGTCGGGGAAAATTTTCCAAACCGATCCAACCTAAGTCGATAGTCCTATCGAGTGTTTTTCATTTCACTCGATAGCCTATCGATATTTTGTAGCAAAAATATCGATAGTATCAATAGTTTCGATAGTTTTTGCGCCATTTTGATGAATGCGCCATAATCGAGATCTCTCATTCGCATTTGTTTCGTGTCACCGCGTGGTTGTCTGGCTGTTGCTCCTACCTTCTACATCGCCGATAAAAAGGTACGTTAAAAAAACCGTTGTAATTTTTCCAAGCTTCAAATAACTTTTAGATAATGTAATGAAGAAATAAAATAATTGTTTCAGGGTAATTTGTTATTAAATTTGGTTTTGTGCTTGTGAAATTATTTGTTGGAAAAGGATGAAATTTGTGGGCTAGTGATTGACTAAAGGAAGGCGTCTCATAGTACTAGTATGATACTAGTACTATGAGACGCCTTCCTGGAGTCTATATTTACTAACCAATCAAGGTTAGTAAATATAGACTCCAGGTTCGCTTATGCATGTTCGTTTCGCTCATACATGTATCACAAATGAAGTTAAAAAAAGCCATTTGCTAGAAGCAACTATACCAAGTTCTCATTTTCCCCCAGAAGCATCACAGACTGGAATAGTCTCCCCCAAGACTTATATTAGTGCAAGCCTAACGACTTCCAAGGCGTCGTCGTCAACTACTCTGGGT
>JAUJYS010006837.1:0-10028 GCA_033995665.1 Melogona broelemanni | reverse complement strand
AGCAGCTTTTGAATTCTATGTCCTGGGAGTCGTTTGTCTATATATTTTTTCCAAACTCTAGAAATTGTTCTATTACACATTTAAACTGTTACTAATCTGTTAATATGTTTAACACTTTGCATTTTTAACAATGCGAATTAAAAAAAAAAAAAAATCTAAGTCGCCTTATAATGTTATAAATACTATTCCAAATTATACTTCTTACCCAGAAATATCTCAGAAATGAACAGCCTCCTCTTAATTCTTATATCCTTCTCCTTAGTGCCATAAAGTATCATACCACCGGCAGGCTGACCACGCATGACCACCCTACCCAAAGCAACACTAATTTTCCACTAATTACGGAAATTGCCTTTATGATTCGGCGCGTTATATTGCGGCTAAATAAAGGCTGAAAACGTTCACTGATATTAGTTTCAATAATTGATTAGAAAGGTTTACTTTTCGCATGCTGCGCGGCTGGCCATCGAACTTTTCAAGAAGTTCTCGGGGCGCGTTCTTCTTGAACACTCTGCACATTTTCATAACCTCTGAAAGGGGGGGAAAAATACACTCGCGATAAAAATTATTTGTTCTGCAAATGATGCCAATGATACGATTAAGTAGTTTTTATTTTTCTTTTGGGAAAAAATAATCCATTATGGAACGGGTGAGAAAAGCTTGCGTTTATTGCTTACCTGGTATTCTTAGATACGTAGCTGCCGCTCGAAGGCTCGCTATGTTTGTTGCCGTTATCTTAAGTCGGCCCGTGTAGAGCCAAATACAGATTGTACCGAAAGTTTCCGGTGATATCTTCGCTTCGTTCAATTCTACGCAGATCTGACGCCTGTCTGATGAGTCCGCCACTGATTCTAATTTCTGCTTCATGTACCCACTGACTTCCTCAATAGTGTGCCTAATATTTAGGACCAAAGATTGCATTGGCTTAATCCTTTGGGTGTGGATATAATACAATCGAGTAGTAGAAAAAAAGTTAGTTAAATATATTTTCTTAATATATACAATTTTGATGAAGTAATTAACCTCCTTGGCAGTTCAGCAACAAGATGTACTTAAAATTACAGTTTAAAAAGTAGTAAGTCTACTCTCTTGTCTACTTAATAAATCAAAAATTGTATAAAATTTATAAAACATATTTGACATTGAGAGATGGCAAAGAATATACCTATGCAGTTTGAAAACATCTTCGCCTAGTAGAACATGAAGGTCGAACCAACCGCGGTTCCCAAATTCCCAAACATTGGACGTCTCGTATTCAACTTCACTGTATGATCCCTGTATGCACAAGCAAAATTTAATTTTACCGATATCGTCGAAGTAATTTTTTAATAATAATATGTCGGAAAGTTTGGCATACGAGTATCTAAAAACTATATTTAAAAATTGAGTAATCGCCATGCCGCGTTCCAACAGAATCTCGCGCATAACCCCAAATGACAACGCTATTCAAACTCGAACGTCAGAGGTTATCTGCTTTGTCAAGCTTAACAAAATTGTACCTAATGGCTAATGGTAGACAATTATTGAAAAATAGATTTCAAAAAGTGCGCCATAAACATATAAGTCATGCATTAGAAAAACAAATTTCTCACCATTTCATAGTAGGCCTAAAGGCAAATCAAAAAGAATGACAGCAAAAGCAGAAAGGCCCTAGTGCGACGCTCAACAGATGGCGCCACTAAAAGTATCAGTACAGTCGATGCCACCAATAACGCGTCACCATGGTCAATGGGAATGATTAGAATTGTGAAACCAGTCATTATAAAACTGGTAGAAAATGTATTTTTGCAAAATGGAATGGAAATATAATGGATATGGCATGGTAGAGCTATATTATCTTACAATTTGGCTAATCAGGTTCCCACAAAGATGCTACAGAGGATTAATCTAATCTCCAAAAAGATGCTAATAAGGACTAATTTTTTAATGGAGAAGATAAAAAGAAAGTTTGACTAACATTCCGAAGGGTCGGTCGTCTTCATCCAAAGAAAACATTACGAAAATAAACACAACGACTACAAGTAATCAGACTTATGAAAGTTGTATTGCAAAAAAAAAAAAAAAAACGAACAAATATGGATGTACGAATGTGTGTGGCAATGAAAGATTCCATATGCATGAAAAACCAAACAAAAAAATTACACCGGAATATCCGGTTTCACGTCGGCCGGCTTCAGACCGCGAATACTCAGATCGTACACGACCTCCTCGATTTTTTTCATGTCGTACTTGAGCCCGTCGAATCGTTTTCGCAGCGAATCGTTCTTCAGATTCAGAAGACGAAAACCGGCGTCTAAATCGCCCACAAATTTGGAGATTTTTATCGGTCTCTCGTAGTTGCCCGACGTCACGCTGTTTACCGCGAATCGAGACTAAAAAATAAAAAAGTGGTTACAAATAAAAGATTAGAAACAAATGGCTTTAAATTGGATAGATATTGGATACATATGAATGAGGATTCGTTGAACGTACCAATTCAGTAGTTAGCGAGAGAAGCCCGTGTAAAAAGTCCTCCAGATCGATGTGAAATCCATCCACACGATGTTCAGCAACTGTTATTTTTTTTTTCAAAAATTAGACCACATGTTGACAAAAGATTAAGCCGCTTGTCAGGATTAGACACGCAAGTGCACCCACCAAAGAAAAAACCCAATCAAATCGAGCAAAAACCTCACCTCCTATCATAGAAGCGGCCGTTCCTTTACTTATTAGTTGCTCGGTCTGCAGATAGACGATAAACGACGCCATAAAACAGAACCGTTGGTTAACAAACTTCCATTGATCGGAAAATCTGAAGAAAAAAAAAGACAAAGTTAAAAGATCGCCGCGCACGAAAGGATTCCTGTACTTCGCGACGCCAGACCTGAACGATAATACGTCGTAAATCAGCGATTGGGATGATAATGTTACCTGTAGTAGTGATCTTTGGAAACAATTTTAGCCAGCGCTTTGTATTGTTGCTGCACCTGAGTAGAGAAGAGGGTGTTGGCATTCTCACAAATTTGTTTAACTGGAAGGAGAGAAAGATATAAGACAAATTGCTTTTAATCAAGTGAATTGACAATAAAACTGCAGGGGGTTAAATTGAACGCTCAATCCATAAACCCCACATTGGTAAAAGTATGACTTACTATGCTCGGGCTCTGAATTCTGGTGGACTCTCTGTAGGGTCGTCAATATTTCTCGCGCAGTTTGATCCAATATTTGGACTATGGCGCGGATTTCCTAAAAAATAAAAAAAAAAAACTTTGTAGTAACTTAGAGGCTAGCAGGCAAATACACTTTTTTATTTTCCAACAAAATCGTGAATTCTGTACAATACTTTAAGTTTTGTCGATTAGTAAAAGCTAATAATAATATTATGATAAATTAATATTGGCTTAAGCACAACTTGAGAGGTTCCAATATCAAATTCAGTTCGCCATGCGACTTTTCTTTTAGTTCTATGCATGGCAATGCGACAACAGTCCCAGGAAGGTAAACAAAGGGTGAAATGACGCAAGCTCGTTAGTGTCGAATTCGCTGGGTTGTATGTCAGGGAATTGCTAGATCATCACAATAAACACAGTTGAATCCCAGTTTCCATATCACAATTTATAACTTTAATCAATTTATTATTCAGAAAAACGTGGAAATCATTTGTTGCAAGAGAAAATCAACAAAGGTGGCCAATCGGAATTGGCACACACGTGGTGCGTAATGTCATTGGAAAAAGGGTAATATATGAGTTACTGGGCCGCACATTATGAATAGTGGCGCACCCCAAATTGACCTGGGTCAAGTTTATCTGTGTGAACCTTTCCCCCTTCGGAGTGGAAAACCTGGCGCCAACGTGCAAATAATGACATCTCACCTCGCGAGTATCTTGCTCAGACTTCAGGTGGTCATGGTACTTCGTGAAAATATCAGATGTAGAATTCTCCATCTTTGATTAGAGATCTCGAAAAAAATAGAGTTTTTTAAGTGTCAAATTGCTCAAAATCCTAGCTGCACTGCACGACAAAACTAGGTCTTTGAAACAAAATTTGTTTACGGTGTTTTCGATTTCTGTCGCAGAGCGGCGCTAGTGTCATTACATTCAATTACAGGCCTTCAAATGCATCATATTAAGCAGGATATATATAGTCGTTAGCATTATACATACTTTTTAAAATATATAAATGTTATTAATATGATTAAAAAATAAAAGCAAATTGTTAAAATATTATTTTTTGTTTTAATTTGTTTAGATTAATAAATTTCATATATTCCTGTTTATCATTACGTCATATGCAGCCTGCACACTGATATAGACCGTTCACACATTATAATCTGATCTGTATCAAATTGACGTACGTCGTGAAAAATTGAAATATTTGCCGCATGTCATTTGGAAAAAATCAACATCAACTTTTAGATTACAAGAACCGTACGGTGTGCACGTAGGATGATGACTTACTTGATCGTCTGCTTGTTCAAACTTCAAACTCTTGAGCAGTAACCCGTGCAAGTTGTAGACGTGGTTTGATTTGCGACCACCAACTTTAAAATTATATTTAAAATGAAGCAGATTTCGCTTTTATTTAAGCACTTGGATAAATCCAGTGAGTATAACGAGCTGTCATTCTTATATTTGCCAAGCTTTGGTTACTGTCGAGATTCAAAATCTGACCGTAGGATAGGCCACAGAATCAGGCGGCTCACAGATGTTCACATACAGGCAGAAAACCATGTGACCTCGGTCGAATCTAGCTGGCTGAAATGAGACGATTTTAAACCCCCGCATTTTTTTTTTTTATTTCAGGTATGTGTACAGGTAATGTCTTTAATTTATGTAGCGGAAGAAATCCATTAATGGCATTGGGATCGTGGGGATGCAAACCGTTTTCTCAATCAAGCAGCAGAAGCAATAAACCCGACCAAACCAAGCAGTAAGCATATATCCTTTTCAATTTGTTCTCTTTTGATTTTGGGTTCATCTCCAAGTTTCAATATATCATATGATATTGGGCTGCTAAGACAACATATGTCTGGTTATAAAATTAGCTCGTCGTTTGATAGGAAACCGAAAACAGGAATTCTGATGCTGAACATGGGCGGTCCGGCAACTATCCCGGAAGTCGGAGACTTTCTTCACCGTCTCTTCACTGATAAAGACATCATGGACATTCCGTTTATGAGGTTAGTGTAGCAGATAGTCCCATTGTGTATCGTCAAATTTTTTAATCCATTTTTTTAGTCGCATTGAGACTGATCTATTCCTGTTGAATCAGTTTTGATTGACACCATTTGTCTAACATATTTTTATCTTTCTGAAACCCTAAAGCAAACTAGGACCGTACATTGCGAAGAGGAGAACGCCTCAGGTCGAAGAGAAGTACAAAGAAATTGGGGGCGGCTCGCCCATACTCAAGTGGACCACAATCCAGGGCGAGCGAATGGTTAAACTATTGGACGAGCAGTCGCCCAAAACGGGTAAGTTTTTCTGTTTCGCCTTGCGGGTATGCTATCCCGTGTTCAGAAATTAACCACGACTGATTATACACTTTCAGCGCCGCACAAATTTTACGTCGGATTTCGGTACGCGAAGCCGCTAACTGAGAGTGCCCTGCAAGAAATGGAAAGGTAAAGATTCACTTACGAAATTAAATGTACAAGCTGTATTGCACAAGGAGGGTCGTTAAAAAAGGAAGCCAAATTGTTTTGGCTGCTAATTGAGCAAATGTTCACCGAATGCAATTTCAGTTAATTTTATTGATCGCCAGAACAATTGATTTGAAAATTCCCGTGTTTCGCACAATTTCTGTGTAATTTTAATAGCTGCGGTCGATTTTTCTGACTCAGAATCAACTGATCAATATTTGTTTTTTCAGTGAATTACTCTTGATGATCTTCTATGAGACACTCATTCTCCTGTTTTCTCAGGAAAGTCTCTTTAAAATCACATGAATGAAAGTTTTCCGCTATAACAATATGGGCTTCCTTAGGTGCACCTCCCCCTATACGCGGGTAATTTTACAGTGCAATTTAGGATCGAAATTTTTTTAAATAAGATGTTGATAAATGCATGCCAAGTTTCAAGAGAATCGACCACCGCTTCGCGAAGATATGATGAAAATACGTTTTGGCGTCCGTTTTTATAGTTAACCCTGTACATATTGAAGAATATACGCACGTGCGAGTACCTGTATAATATATATACGTACCTGTGTGACATATTGAAAAATGGTGCAATTGAAATTACCAGCCTGCAGGTGGTGCAGCTGTATTCATTGCCAAAGATTACATGTATGACTTTTTCGTATCGAAAGTCACGATTCTACTATTTTCTTTCAAAGCGATGGACTAGAACGAGCGGTGGCGTTCAGTCAATATCCCCAGTACAGTTGCAGCACATCTGGCAGCAGCTTGAACGCAATTTACCGGCATTTCAACCAGCAGCCTCAGCCGACCAACATGAAGTGGAGCGTGATTGATCGTTGGCCAACCCACGCTGGATTGATCGACGTAGGTGGCGCTTATGCAAAAAGAAAACCACCGTGCCAAATTTAATATTGTTGAACGGATCGTAATTTTAATTTCTATGGTAGACGTTCGCCACGATTATTCAAGCTGAGCTAGAGAAGTTTCCCAAGGAGGTTCGCCACGAAGTGGTCATTTTGTTTTCTGCGCACTCTCTCCCCATGAAGGTAAGTTGGTGACGATTTCTTTTTACGTCAGAGCGCGTGTTCGAAACTAGCGAGTGTCTAAATCGTACTTTTCAATCGATGATCATCGTTTCAATAAAATCAACCATTAACATTCCAAACTTTGTCTGCCAAATTATGTAACGCTTAAAATAATGTAGAAATAAATAAAATGTCTCTCGAATGCCGTTGTGCAAATGAAACAAGAATGATTTTTTTTTTAATTTTCCCGACATTTTTAATTTTTTTTATTTCAATATCAATAATATTGATTATACGCCATATCTCAATGTCATACGCTCGTATATCTAAAAAAAATCAGTTAATGTTTCATGGTTTTATTTTATAAATTCTACACTATTAAGGCGACGTTTTGATTTTTTTTTCAAATCCGATTAGCGGGTCAACAAGGGAGACCCTTATCCAGTCGAGGTGGCATCGACAGTCGTCAACGTTATGAAGAGATTGAAGTGGAGTCACCCATACCGTCTAGTGTGGCAGTCGAAGGTGAAGGACTTGAGTGTTTCCGCTTTCGTTCTGTGTTAATTTGAACTACATCGTAACTTGCTAAAGTGCACATGTATACTACACAAAGTCCTACACTGTAAATTATTAATGGTGTATCGCTCTTTTCTAATTGCTAATACAAATCTCATTTTATTTGTTTTGTCAGGTGGGCCCTGTCGAATGGCTCAGTCCGCAGACCGACGCGGCTATTAGGAACTACGTGAAACGAGGCAAGAAGAATATTCTGGTGGTTCCGATCGCGTTCACCAGCGACCACATTGAGACTCTGCACGAACTCGACATTGAGTATGGAAAGGAGTTGGCCGAGAAGGTACTGGAATAATTAAAAATTGTTAAGTATATACAGTGTAGTTAGTTTATCATACGAATATGTGTGGAATGATTTTTTTATATTTTTATATCCTTTTTTTTCTACTTAGATCGGAATTGAGAATCTCCGCCGTGCTGCCGCCCCGAACGACCATCCAATTTTTATCAAGGTTTTTATGAATGAAATAAATTATAATTTGTGGTCCGACCCATCGGGTCTCTACCGCATGATAAATTGATATTTTGTTGCTTGTGTATTTTATTTTCTGAAGACGTTGGCCGATATCGTGAAAACACATCTCAATTCAGACGAACGATTATCGCCTCAGATGCTGCTGCAATGTCCAATGTGCACCAATTCCTCCTGCTATGAAATGAGAAAGTGGTTCAAATCTGCGCAGTAACTTTGGGTAATTATTGAAGGCTCGAGTTTTAAAAAGACACAAATATTTTGTTATTGAAAACTTGATTATAAAACAAAGCATTTAAACGATTTATTATAAATTCGCAGAAATACAATTTTAAAATGCGAACAAACACTTATCAATTTTATTTATAACAATTAGGAAGATATTATCTAATGCAGGTATTTTCTATATTAATTTTTGCACAATGCTTAAAATTTATGCTATTTTCTCATACTCCTACCATTTTTTTTTCATTGCTGCTTATCTGTTAAATTTGTTGCAATAAAATTAATTGTTTTTTTCTTTTTTGGTATCTGCGTAGACGTTTTTAGCGTTGCATTTTATATACCTTGTCTTGTAAACGAGGTGACTGTTGGTAATGTTAGCGCATTTTATCTACTTTATCGGGTGGGAGGGCATATTTATGAGAGAGTGTCCTGCCTTGATAGACAGTATTAAAAAGTGGATTTGTCTGTTTTTGTGTGTTAAGTATGTGTGTTTTGCCTAATGTTATTGTTTTTTCGTTGTTTTACCAAAATATTATGTTTTTTTCTTAAATATTTCGTTCGCTTATTATATGCGTAGATTGCATTTTGGGCTCGTATATGGTAAATTAACTTGATTAATGTCAAAACCCAGATAACAAGACATCATGTCTTGTTGAAATGCAAAATTGCAACGAAGAACTTCACATTTCATTATCTCAGTGAAAATTGCGCAAGCTGCAGAAAGTCTGTATGGTAATTTCATACATAGATAATTTTGACCTTGATAAACTCTAGAATTGTATTCCATACGGCATTATTACAGAATATTTTAATTGCTGAATTAACTAAGATGAATTACGCGTATGTTCGTTATTTTTGTCGTAATTGTTCATTTTTTAGGTGATTCCGATTAAACTATTTGCGTTCAATTTTGATTTTATTAAAATACATTTTGCACCTTGCTTTAGTCTCAGTTGAATCAATTGAACGCTAAGGTGATCACGATATTTTATTGATCTTTTTTTCATTCCCTCGATGCGTACTAGAAAATGGCGCACATTTCATAATAGTTTTTCTTTTTTATCCATTTTTTCCTTAATTTCATTGTGGCCTAGTGAATTATAAAGACTAGTTTTTATTTTGTGTTGTTTATCAACAAAAGTTTGCGTATAACATTCAGTACATGCACTTCAGGCTATTTTTATTTTCTTTATGCGGGGTTTACACTAGTGCAAAGATCTCTCCAGTAAATCCCGTATAAGAATAGGAATACGTTTATTTTCACGATCGTGTAGCGAACTCTTGATTGAACACTTTCAGAGCGCTCTCATAATCAACATGGACATTAATACAAAAAGCATGATAGCGAAGCTTGCATAGCGCAAGCGTAGCTTTCACGCCGTCAGCGCCCCCTGATGGCGGAGTGGCAGGAAATAAAAAGAACTGCGGACAAAAAAACATTTCGATTTTACCCGGTGAAAAGTATGTGAGATGGGATGATTCTACAATTTTTAAGTCTCTATGAACTGGTAGAAGTTTTGCAGAATCAGTTCTTGGAAGAATTTCACAACAAGGTGCTGAAAGTGGCGGCTTTCGCCACGGATTTCACCACGGATTGCAAAGGTAAGAAACGAGACATAATAGAGTTTATTTTTTACTGGGCCCGTTGGTTTGCAGTAAGCCTAAATTGAAAATTTCTTTCTCGACCAGAGAGAAATGGAAACGGCAACTTGTGGATTATTCGATGTTATTTAATAAATCAAGAATTTATAACACATTTACAATGATGTTTATGTGAATGTGTAGACTTTGTATGATTTTACATTAGATGGAGATATAATGTACAAATAGTTTGACTCCTCCCGTTGGTCGCGCAAAATATACAAACAATTTGACTCCTCCAGTGGGTCACGCAAAATTTATCGTCCGAACACGCGAAAACGGCTATTCGGACGATAAATTTTGCGCGACCCACGGGAGGAGTCAAATTGTTTGTACAGGGTGGGCAAAAAAAAAAGGCACCCAAAATTCATTTTAGGATATCTTCGCGAAAAGTTAACCGATTTTCTTAAAACTTGGCATGGGTGTTTATCAACTCCTTATTTTCAAATTTTTCGCGCAAAAATGTCATT
>JAUJYS010006835.1:0-10029 GCA_033995665.1 Melogona broelemanni | reverse complement strand
ATCCTGCAGCCTGGCAATTCCAGCTTCCCTTCCCTTTCCTGTCCCTCACATATCTCTACAGAGACACGAGGGTGCAGTAATCCTGTAGTGCACTAGGCGCTACGGTGACTAAAAACAATATTTTCATTAAAGTATTAATATTTTCATTACTACATGAATTATGATTTTAGATTATTACAAATATTGTTTATATTGCTGTTGTGGTGGGTCAAGCCGATGAATTTCATTAAGTTTCTTTCTAACTTGCATTTTTATACCACTTGGAATTGGCTTGATCGAAATGTCAAAAATGGTCGATTTCTATTTACAAACGAAATCCAAGTTCCTTTTCTATATTTCTGTTTTTATGTTTAGTATTTACTGTATCCTTCTGTTATTTGATACTTCAATTGAAAAACGCTACCACTCGTGGACAGTTACAAAGGATGACCACTTCTTCGTCGTAAAAACAGTTTCCCAGTGTTTTTTGTTGGCATCTCTGACTCGATATTGAAAAGTACTGAAATACTGTACGGGGTAAATAAAACGATAGAGCATTTTTCAGACTTGTTGAAAAAGTACACATTTGTTTTCCAAGATGACGGTCATTTCTTGTCTCTCTTCCCGAAGCTGCTTTGAGCGTGTCACGTGACATTCGAAATATTGAAAATCCCATGCTTCAGCCTGTGTAACTCTCCAGACACCCCGCTGTTTCTTTTTAGAGTAATCCTTGAACGGGTAAATCGACCGAGCCGCTTATTGGAACATTCGGCAACGCTTATTTCCGCAAATCCCCCGTTTATTTATTGCGCATAAAAGACTCGTACCGTGGACAGGCGTCGCGTGGATGTATTTATATATGGAGAAAATAACGTTCGAATTTATAGTTTTTTATGCGGCTTGTCTAGCGGTAAGTTCGCAGCGATTTTTTCCCCCTCCGCTCACTAGGTGGCGCGTACTCGCTAAAATCGACGGGGGATTTTCCCCCCTTCCGCGTTGATCCACCCATAAATTTCATTTTCGCTCATTTCGACTCGTTATAGAAGTGAACCCTCTTTTTGAGGGTGGGTGGGGTGTGTGTGAGGGTTATGCTCAAGTTAAGAGCATGGTGAGAGGGGGATTTTTTGTGTGGGGGGACTCCGTTTTAAATGAATCGGTCCATTCCGTCGCCCTGTATATTTTGGACTCCCTAATTTCGAACGGAAATAATGAATATCAAAAACCTGTAGCCGCCCGCGCTTGTCAATACTAGCAAGTCGTAAGGAGGGGGATGGGGACACCCCACCGTCATGCCCCCCATTGGCTTAGGACGCAACAAACATGTCGGCGGTGGATATGTTGGATTAGTGGCGCTGTGCGGTAAATCCACATTTTTACATTAAAAAAATAAATATGCGAGCTGGTCGACGGTGAATTTAATTCAATAGATTCGGTTCTGCATTGACGATTGCGTTTTTTACATAAAAAATAATTTGGTTATTCTTGCTTCAGGCGCATTAGACCAACCGAAAAAGGGTAACGATACTACTTTTCGTCAATACCAAATGTTTAAGCCGCTCAGACGATTTTGTTTTGTTGTGTTGTTTTCTGAGTGGTTCGAAATAATAAAGGTCACTCCCTGTATTATCGTTCCTCGATCATTTTTGCTTTCCTGGAAACTTCTAGGCTTCGGTAGGGATTTTTAACGTGTACCTGACATCGCACAGGAACGGGTTCCACTGATTCACTTCTACTCCGAAGAAAGGCGGTAGTGCGAATGCCTGTGACACGGCGATCTCGGGTTCGATTCCCGACTCGGGCTCTCGGTTATTCGATTCCGGGATTCTGCTGAAATTGTGCCTCTCTGCTGCTGGGTTGGGGGTACATAATCTCCTGTAATGGTTTTCGTTTTTTTTATTGTCAAAAAAGACGCTCGTACAAGTAAAGTAGTTGTTGAACAAATAAAGTCGATAGAAAAGTTCTGGATGTCTCTTGCGGGATTAGAACCCGCGATCACGGACATGGTAGATGGCATATTTTCGTGGCGAAGTCGAAGTTGCGCTATCCGCTTGGCTGTTAGCGGGGACTCGAAACCGTTTTGGGCGACCCTCAAACGGAAAATGCATTGTCTGGATGTGGCCTGGAGAGTGTAGGGGAGTTGGGGGAGGGGGAGAAGTCTTTCTCGACTCAATGAAAAGATGCTTATTCTCGCGCATTTGCATGGTTTTTATATTCCGATCAAAAGTAACAAAAAGGTTTTTTCCATCAGTGTGCGCATATGCACGCGAGCACACCCCCTCCGTCGTTTCCAAACCCCCCCCCCCTTCCTCCTCTCGGAGAGCCATATTTCAAAATTGTCTTTCTCCATGCATACGCCATACAGAAGCGGCCATGTATCCCTCTCTCACTTTCCCCATTCGCCATTTTTGCGGGGGAATTCAGGAGGCGGGCAGATTTTGTGGCGCAGTCCGCCGCTGCGAATAAATTGCCGTTCGAAAATTATTCAAACCCCGGACACGAGAGCGGTTGTAGTGTAGTAGTTGCAGGCAGCAGTAGCAGCAGCAGGATGGATTCGTCACTTTTCTCACACGGACATGTAATTTTCGGAAGCCGTTCTCTGTCCTTTTATATATTCATAATTCCGTGGCGCGCGAAATACGCGGCGGGGGTTGAGGGGAATGGAAGGGGGAGGGGGACAGCGCGTTTTCCGTGCGAGCCTTTCTCATTCGCTTTTATTGCAGACTTACACTTTTTTAATGTCGATTATTTTGATACTGCAAAACGAAAGAAAGTGGATGCGTTGATTTTAGAGCATAATTTTTCCAATGTCAAGTCCCCGGTAATGGTCTAGTGAATGCAGTCGTTAAATGCAATCTTATTTGTGTGTGTAGTTTGAGAAATTTTTTTGTTTATACTTGTGATTTCTGGTGTTGTGTTTTCGGAGGTTTTCTGTACCTAATTTTGATAGCCACTTTTGAGGGTTTCTGGAATATGCGAATGATAAAGAGTTTAGTTTAGTTTTATTGATGCAAAAAAATGGTACAAAATAATACAGCTTTCATATCATCACCCTGCAGAAAAAGTCTGCAGGGGAAATCAACCGCCCCTTAGCCTCACCGAGGTGGTAGCTGTGAGGGGCGGCAGGGTTGAGGTCTTGAGACCAAAAAGGTCATTGGTACGGTACGACGCACACGCGATGGAACGCGCGTGAATGACTGTTCGGGGTAACGATACGTTAATATGTACAATCATTTCGATTCTCTATTCTGTGTTAAGGCTTGCAATGCTGTCGACTGTAAAATGGGACGTTTTAGCATATTTCCGTATTAAATTTCTTGGCGCGCAACTGTTAATCCAGAACGTGAGCGATTGTCCAATTTATAAAATTAATAAAGATGCTATTTTTATGTCCATGAGACATGAACTCGAAGCTGAGCAGTTGCAAGGTCTGTTTACAGCCGAGCTGTATCCGTTTTTTAAGGCCTTGGGTTTCCTCCGGAGAGTTCAATTTTTTTTCTCCTGGGTTTTGCTAATAGGGGGTTGGTTGGAAGGCGGCAGTTCGTATTTGTATAACCGAAAAGTGACGTTTGGGCCGCACGTGTGCGTTTCGAAATAGCAAGATTTGTGCTTTGCTTATTTTCATAATGAATGCGGATCAGGGGCAAAAAACAGATCGTACGACGACTGTGACTCCCAAGTAGCCTCGTACGTACAGTGTCTGCTTTTTGTACAAGAAGCGTCACTAAATCACACTCTCTATCTTGCCCCCGCTGCTAATCCCAATTTGGGTTACACTGTGTACGCATCCGCGCAACGGTTATTGAACTTCTGACCGTAGCGATTTTGATTTTGTCAGAATGTAACTGATTCCAGGTTTGAATCCTGGCACTTCGAAATTTCTTTGCACACATTTATAATTTTTTAGTGGTTCCTGACATTCACAACGCGTCGCTTTGATCTTGTTTAATTTTAGTAATTCCAGGTTCAAATCCTAGCTGTAAACTTCAAAATTTGTTTGCGCACATTTAGATTTTTTAAAACCATAGAAAACATTTCAACAATAGTTTATGAAACTGATATTTAAAATATAATAATTTTTAAAATATAACACTGGTGTATAATTTTTTTTTTTGGAGTGTAATCCAAGATGACATTTAAAATGAATACTCGTATTTATTGAATTTATTTTTATGATTATTTTTAAGCTATATGTCCTATAGTGTCCAATGACCAGGGAAAAAAGTTCAGAACAGTTCAAAAGTTTATTTCAAAGTTTATTTTTCGTGATAAATTTCTTTGGGTGGAAAATTAGTTAGCTTGAATGGTGCTTGAAGTCCTGTTCCGTCGAGATAGTTTTGAACCTCTGCATCAATTAAAAAAGAACGTTTCGATGTCACGTTGCCTGAGGTCTGTTCGCTTTCCACCGAATATGTTTCTACGCTTGTCACAGTAGCCTTTCTAGTCGCGTACACAAATCAGGCAAACATAACACATAAGTTAGCGTTGAGTTTGAAGAGCTGTAGAAAAAAGCTGCCCAATTGCTTGCTGTAGGCTGTAATTTTGGATTTTTCGTCTAGTTTTTGCTTTCCTGCGCGCGCGCTTGTATACAATTGAGTGTTTACGTAATTGCTTTCGACGGATCTCATCTTTATGGCTTCCGCTACACGCTGCTCGTAAGCGTGTTTTCCCTAATGAAATATGAATGCGAATGCTAATGGCTGACGGACGAGCGTAAATCAGCGCCATGCCCGCTCTCCGCGAGCACCTGCAGCGGACCGCTGGGAACGCTGAATTCTGGAAAAGCGCTGACGAGCTGTGGTATATACGAGTATACCGTGCTCTCTCTCTCGTTCGTCTCCACTATATAAACTATTGGCGCTTAATCGTTTGTTATTATTACTGTACTTATTTTTTAACTGCCTTTTCGGGTAGCTGTCAAGTTGCGGATCCGATCCAGCGAGCATGGCGCCATCTATTGGCACGCGTCTGTCTGGGTTCTGGTACAGTTGTTTTTCAAATGTATTTCGCGTAAGGTCTGGTCATATAAGTAAACATGGTATTAATGAGTCCCGAATGGAAACAGATATGTTTAAAAAATAAACAATCTGGAATGATTAAAGATAGTTTTAAAATGACCAGTAAGTAATTTAAATTTTTAAAAAATCTGCAATATAAGAGTAACTAAAAAATATTATTACATTACACAAAATAAATGAAGATATTAATTTTTATACAGATATTAATTATTCTGCAAAATAAATGAAGATATTAATTTTTATACAGATATTAATTATTCTGCAAAATAAATTAAGATATTAATTATTCTGCAAAATAAATAAGTAATTATTCCGTACAATAAAACAAATGAAATACTCGTATATTTTTTATTATTTTGGGCTGCACTTCTGGTTACAATTTCGTTTATCCAGGTGCATTGCAGAACGATGAAAAAAAATCTAATGTTATTTTCTTTAAGTGTGGTGGCGGGGGTCTCAGTACAGTCGAATGCGAAGCGACCCAAAACACCGCCGGCACAAACGTGACCTAACACGTGCTCAGACTTCATATTCCACCATTTCCGCTTTTGTGACCGCCACCAACGACACAAAAGGATACTCGGGAGTCTCTCTCTCTTTCCTCCCACCCCACCACCCCCTTCCCCTGCCCCTTTCTCACCAATGGGGACATGTCATCCCCTCCCTGCCCCCTCCACTCCACCTCACGATTTGGTTGTCCCGGTGTCACGTAGCCCATTTATCCCGCGCGCGACCACGGTGTCCTCCGCAACTTCCCTCGGGGATAAAAAGGTGTCTTCCATGCGTTTCACGCCGGCCTCGTGTTCAAATCGGGGGCCTCACCGGCTCTGTCTGATCAGTGGCCTGGGCTTCGGTGCTGGGAGAACGAGGGCGGTTCGCAAAGAACGGTGACCTGCATTGAGAATGTAAGTTAAGTATGCTCCATTTCTTAATAACTGTAAGTTTTTCTAAAATTACTACCTGCGCGTGTAATAAGAAATTTAAGTTGTCGACTTCCAGCGACCCATCCTTTTAGCGAATTATGTGGAATAAAATTCTGTTCGTTAGTTGCCAGTGTAGCTACCTGCATATGTTTATACTGAACCTAATTATTCCGGTGAGCGAAATTTGGCTTACGCAATTTAAAATTCGCTAATGCCGGTTTAAAAAAAATATGTATACGTCTTTCGGCGAATTTATTTTTAATTCTGATTGTTGATTACTTTTCATTTTACCACAAAGTTGTGACTGTTACTTGTGATCTGTTTTCCAAGATTTTCAGAAAATGCTATAGTTAAAGGCCGACAAAGCTTGCCCTATTCGATTTATTTCAGCGCGCTATGTTCAATTCGTGAACGCTCTGTATCAATGGCGGACTCAGCTAGTTAGTCCCTCAAATTGTTCCATTAAAAAATAAATAAATAACAAATCAACTTACATTTATAAAAAAAAACAAGAAAATGCAAACAACTTTCATTTAATCAAATAAACCAAAACAAATCAATCAAATAAATGAAAGTTTTTTATTATTTATTCAAAATTTCATTTCTACGCTCTCCCACACTTAAATTTCAACAAAAAATAAATAAATGATAATAATATTTGTAAGTGATTGTACTGGATCATCGTTTTCAGAAAAGTGCAGCAAAGTTTGAAAATCACACTTAGTGGTAAATCAAATTATTTGTTGTGAAAATCACTCATACGAAGGATATCTGACCCTGTATACTCCAATAGTAGTTCAGGAGGCTGGCACTTACTGTACATAATTAGCATTATTTTTCTGTCTAGCCTTTGTCGGCTACTGTAGGTCGAACTGTGCGTACCCGCTCAGGACACCCGGCCAATTACACCAACTAACACATGCATGTCGGTGACAGTTTTTCGCCCTGTCCCGCGCCTGGGTCTTATAATAATAGCATTGCGTTCTTTGTATGAGGGAGGTCCTTTCAATACGAGGGCAGCCAATAGGAGGCACTTTAATAGGAGCGTGACTACAAAAAATGCACGTGAGAGGTTGGTGAGTTGGCTATTCAGAGCGTCGCCGTAGCGAAAGTGGGGTTTTAAAATTGGCGAATGAATTGGGCGTGAAATATGGCAATTTCTCGCCACTTTAGCAACTTTGCCGCGCCATTATTAGTATACTTAGTTCCTGTTAACATACACATTGAACAATATGTGCGTGTGGCGTGCGTGGTTTCTAGACAAATATTACAAATTTTTCTTAGAATTTATGCGAAAAATTGCGTTTAAAACAATTTAAGTTGAAAACGGCTTGATTCTAAGTCACAGTTTATTCTAAACAAGAGCAATTACTTTTATAACGAACAAACAAATCTTTAATTTTTTGTTGATTTTAGTTGATTTACTTTGTCAATTTTTCGGTTGATGAAATAAGGTATTTGGCTATGCTGCCCCTAATTAGTTCGCAATCACTCATTCCTGTGCGCCTCCATGTTCATGCGAAATCGTAAAGGTTTATCCATTGGCTTTACTTTTTTTTTTAAAGAGCGTCCGAACCAAGAAGAGTACTATGTCTGACTCAGCAATTTAAATAATTAAACAAATGATTTATTTTCTTGTCAATTTCTCTGACTGGATCTCCTGATGATCATTATATGACGGACCACCACTCGTTCATCGCCGCCAATACCTTTTTGAAACCGTTTCGATCCTCGCGATCGGCGTTGGTTAATGCCTTGTTTTTGTATTAACAATTTGCTATTGCCAAGTTACCGATAATTGTCGGTTTGTATTTTCGTTTAATTGGGATCACTTTTGTTTGGTTTGGGTGAATTGGTTGGTTTAGTTCATTTCGAATATTTCGCCTTCTTCCACTGTGTGTAACTGTGATATTACCATTTTTGTAATTATTTTTTTCATGCTTAACGGAAATAAAATTGCACTAAAACGTCTTCCACTTCAATGATCTTTATCTGTTTTGTAATGCTGCGCACTGTTATGTTCTGTATCAGTGGATATGTGTTAGATATTTATAGGTTTGATGGTCTGCGGTCTGCAAGTCTGTTTGGTCACCTTGTGATCTGGTCTAGTTTCAAAAAATGAAATCGGTCAATATAGACCCCCGGTTTTATGGCTCGGGTAGTGTGACCGCTCGACATAGAGGACTTGTGGTACTATAAAATAGTTTTATACGTTGACAATTTATGGAGGATTTGAGTTTTGAAGTCGCGAGTACGGGGTATGGTGAATGTATCTGGTCTCGTCTATAGCAAGTGTGTATAGCCGCTGCAGTCACGGTGCTTGGCGACTAGTTGTTACGAGGAGGGATGTCCCGTTGGATCTCTTCTCTTCCCTACAACCCCATCTCGCAGTGTGTTTGTGGTCAGCCCTGTGCGATCACATCGTCGTGGATCCAGAGTGAAATAAAAAAAAAACAAAAAAAAAACGACGCATGCGACCCCAATGATGTTGTCTGCGATTGCACAAACGGTTGTTGCAACGCTTCAGCACCTAGAAATTTGTGTACGCGTAGCGCCATCGACCAAATTATTATTCTTGGACCGACAGACGACGTGACGAAAATACGACGTTAAACCCCCTTTGCTGTTCGGTTGTGCAGCGAATGCATAATTTGCTTATATCCTCCTGTGAACCTTGTATCCTTTGGGTTGTCACTATTTTTCATCGATTATGTTGTTGATTTCAATCATCTTTTCATTTGCGCTTGCGGGATGGGAAAATAAATATTTTAGGCGCTGTCCCGGACCATGTCCTTCAATTTGTAAATTATACAGTTTGCATTTAGCGACATGATCTAACATTGGTTGAGGCGGCAAACGTTTGTAAACCCATTAACAGTGTTGGGTTCGTTCCTTTTGAAAAGGAACCAGTTCCCGTTCCAGTTCCTCCGATGAAAAAAGGAACCAGTTCCCGTTCCTCAAAAATAAAAAAGGAACCTAGGCGTTCCTCCGGTCCTCCAAAAAAGGAACCAGTTCCTAGGAACGGGAACTTTCCGTTCCGTTCCCACTCAACACTGTGTTGGGTTCGTTCCTTTTGAAAAGAAACCAGTTCACCTTCCCGTTCCTCAGATGAAAAAAGGAACCAGTTCCCGTTCCCGTTACTCACAAATAAAAAGGAACCTAGGCGTTCCTCCGTTCCTCAAAAAAGGAACCAGTTTCTTGGAACGGGAACTTTCCGTTCCTACCCAAAACGGCTCATTAACAATTAAATTTGTCATTTGAAAGTACTCCGAAATATACATTTTTCGTGATTCATTCGTAGAAACTCCAAAGCCAGATTGATAGTGGCAGTATATGGGGACAAATAAGTAGGATATGTCGAAGCATGGGTGTTCTCGTCGGTTGTGTACGGGTAATAGGGTATCATGAGGATAGTTGCCCTACGTATGTACCGCTAATCGCGTGCGGCGTCCCACATCCATGTACGTGCATGCATATACAAGATGCAAGCTCCAACAATGGGCCTCCTTTGTGTATTTTTCTGGTTTCGGCTGCGGAACGGCGGAACATGGAAAGCACTTGACCAATAATGTTATTCGAATATGTCCCATGGCTGCAACGGAGGTTATAAATTGGCCGGGTCTAGTGCCGCCGCCCTCAATTTGTTAGCGTGGTTCGATAACGGTTTCGTCGTCTCTCTCTCTCTCTCGACGAAATTGGCGTGTTTTCGAGTGGGGGTTGGCCGAAAAGTCCGAATTAAAAATCGATAAGTCCTAACTTCATTCACGTTAGACACTACCTTAGGTTCAGCAATGTTTACAATTACATTATAGAGTGTGTAAAAATAAGTTAATTATTTTTTTTAGAGTCTTACGTTGTTTAAATTATTCAACAAGAATGACAATTTATTTATGTGTTATTCTTTTCTTCAATTGAACTCTATATCGATCATATCTATCATTATACGTACGTATTGTTATATATCTGTTATTATGCTATCTATCATTATTGTACGTACCGATGGCTCAGTGGGTATGGCAACATCCTACGAAGCCGATGGTCCCGGGTTCGATTCCCGGCACAGGCTTTCGTTTATTCGTTAGCCTGTGGTACTGGCGTCACCCCTGAGCTTC
>JAUJYS010006834.1:0-10029 GCA_033995665.1 Melogona broelemanni | reverse complement strand
GGGGGATCGAGGGTCGGGGTCCAGAGACGACACCCTGCTGTTAAAACCAGTCCCTGGACTGACTAACCAACCAAAAAGATCACTTCGCTGCGCACGCTGTTTCCTACCTATAGCTGATACGGTGTTTTTTTTTTTTTTTCAATCGCCTCGTTGCGCGCGCTCTTTCTATTTTTTAATCACGTCGCTACGCGCTCTTTCTTACCTATAGTTATTACGTTTCAAAAAATATATCGCGGCGCTGCACGCACTCTCTCCTTGCCTATGGGTGTTACATTTTTTTTTTTTTTAATTGTAGACATCGAGGCGCTGCGCCCGTTCTGCGATTTGATCTCTAAGAAAAGCTATTCATAATTGTGAGGTTGGTCAGGGAAAGTCAGAGAATTTGATTTTCAGTTTTTAGTATTAACCGAACCCTATTCACTTCGACCCGTCTCAGTAATCAGGTGGTCCCGGATTCGATTCCCGGCGCAGGTTCTTGTTTATTCGATCCTGAGGTACTGGTGAAAATGTACTCTTCATGTATTGCCTAAGCAACACGAAGGGTACAGAATCTCCTGCAGTGACATTCGCTCAGTGAGGGGAATATCCCCACAAAAAAGGGGCTCTGCGGGTCAAAAGGTTTGGGAAACGCTGGTGCGGTGGAAGCCGGGTCTCAACTTATTAACCCTACGTGAGGTCGCCGTAAAACGTGACACTGTGTGAGAACCAGCGTTCGATAACAAATAATGCAGGAACAGTCGCTCGTTGCATCTGTACGTACACTCATCGTACGTGTGCATACCGAGGCCCATAATTACGTAGTGCACGCGGC
The DNA here is from genome assembly GCA_033995665.1 of Melogona broelemanni. NCBI lineage: Eukaryota > Metazoa > Arthropoda > Diplopoda > Chordeumatida > Chordeumatidae > Melogona > Melogona broelemanni. The sequence continues at coordinate 9,218 of JAUJYS010006834.1, read as the reverse complement.
ACGCAGAAATTGTCTCGTCCTACAGCCACGCCCCCTCATTAGATGCATGGGAGACTATTATCTGTTTGCAGCGTACTTGACGGACGATTGGACTCTGCAGCGGCGACGACTGCTCCATTGCCAATTACTTTTTCATCGTCCCTGTCCAATCGCCAGTGTTGGGTTGGTTACATTAGGAAAAGGAAACCCGTTCCAGTTCCCTTTCCTCTCACGACAAAAGGACTAACCAGTTCCCGTTCCAGTTTTTTTCTTTTTTTTTTTTTTTTGTAAATCACCGTAGTGCTAGCACTACAGGATTACTGCACCCTTATGTCTCTATGGAGATGTGCGAGGGGCAGGGAAGGGAAGGGATTGGGAATGGCAGCTGATCCACCCCTAAGCTCTGGACTCCTTAATGGAAGCTCAGGGGTGGCGCCAGTACCCCAGGCTAACGAATAAACGAAAGCCTGTGCCGGGAATCGAACCCGGGACCGTAGGCTCATGAGCCATCGGTTAGTACGCTTCCCAGCAGCGGGATTACAGGAACACGCCACCGCTCCCAGCCATAAATTAATTTTAACTTTTTATTTTAATTTTATTTTAACGGTGCATACGTGTCGTTATCGGTATATTCGATCGGTCAAATCTGACGTTAACACGCATTTTGGTGTTAATATAATGGGGAACAAACCTGACCGACGAGTCGGGGGTTACTGGCATAGGAAATGTCGTATTGGCGAACATCACCGTGAAGCCAGTTGCTCAAATAGAGGAACCGGTCGTCCATGGATACCAATATATCGGAAATGAACGCTGCAAGTTGAACAAGAAATTCGAATTTAACACAGATGTGAAACGTTCCACATCGAGTAAAACACAAGTTCAATTTTGAGAAAGACTACTTACCCGGCATAGAGGGCCAATGCCAGTTCTTAACAATTTTCGGCGGAATATCTATTATGACTTTGGTCACCCAATTAGTTGGTAATATAATATTCGGGGGAACCTGCAAGAAATTTTGTTTTAATTATCAAGTATTTTTCATTGGTGGAAGTAGTTTGTCAACTCAATGGAAACTATCTGTTCAATGAGCGGCAGCAGTTTTTTGCCCTTAAGGTTGCGGCAGCAAAATAACTTATTCAATCTCAACAAGGAAAACATAGATACACGGTAAATTGGATATCTATTTAGACTATTCCATCTGTAGCTATATAGCTTGGTAGAAAAATTGGCCAATTTTGTACCAATTAGGTTTTGCAATTTTAAATTACCACATTATTTATGCATGCTCCATAAATAATTTTTTGGTCTTTTCTGCAGTAGGTATTGCCAAGTTGCAAAGCTATACACAGTGTACGATCAGTCTTGTGCAGTGGGTATGACAACAGACTGCAGAGTGGGTGATCTCTGGTTTGATTTCCAGTGCAGACTCTTTTTTACTCGATCCTGGGATTCTGATGAAAATGTGCCTATCACATGCTGCCTAAGCAACACGAAGGGTACTGAATCTTTAACAGTGATATTCACTACAGTGAGAATAATTTCCCAATTAAAAAAGTAATGTTTTCTTAGTAAATTTAAAAGTAATTTACCTCTGGACTCTCTACGGATATTAAGAACACTTTTCCAACGAGCGCAGAACCAACGAACGCCTCGTCTACTTGGGAATCGTGGACGAAGCGGATATTCAAGGGCGATAATCCATCTTGGTGCAAATCTATCCTATGTGTCAGGCATCCCATCGTGATATTCCAGAAGTTTATATAGTGCCCGAACTCTTCATAAATACAAATTAAAATATTTCGTCAAGTAAAATATTTCATAAGCAAAAAATACAGCAACGAAATCAATAATTTTAAATAACTAAAATAAACAAAAAGGTACGGTACGTCCAGCTCAGCGGATATAGCAACCTACTGCAGTGCGGGCGGTCTCTGGTTAGATTCCCGGCGCAGGCTCTCGTTTATTCGATCTTGGGGTACTGGTTGCAACTAGCCCTCTTAGCCGATGCCTTGGCAGAGGCTAAGGGCGGGGCTAATTTTCAAAAGAGCTTTCTGTCCGGCACCGGGTTATCTCCGCTGCCATCCTCATCAATTCTATCAATCATTTCATTTCACCAATCATTTTGGCCTACCTAAGTATGGGTCTATAACGCATACCAGACACCTTTGCTTCCGTCGGGAATTGAACCTGCGATCACAGGTGTAGAAGACCATCGCGCTTCACTACATTCACTGCTACACAGAAAATGGCATCTAAAAGATAAGCGACTAGTACCTGTGTCGATATCCACAAGATTTAATCCGCTCTTGAACGATTTGGGCGAGGCCCATTCGATGGAGACCAGGGTATTTTTCATCCACTTGTGCCAGAAATCGCCTCCGAACGACCCGCATAGATTTTTCCGTTCGTCACTCCAGAGTTTTATTTGGTCCACGGATTTGCCGAAAATGCAGACGAACGAACCTAGCATAATAGAAATTAAATACATGTAGTTTACTAAAGATGCAGCACAGAAACAATGTTAGGTTCTTCCTTTTTTAAAGAAACCAGTTTCAGTTACGTTCATTGGAAGAAAAAACGAAACCGTTCCGGGTCTTATTTTTCCAGAAATTACAAGGAACCAAACCGTTCCTAGTTCCTATTTTATTCCTGGTCTACTACAGGAGATTCAGTACCCCTCGTATCGCTATGACAATATGTGCTGTGCACATTTTAACGAGTACCCCGGGATCAAATAAACGAAACACCGCGCCGGAAATGAAACCCAGGACAAGCCAAACCTTTTCAAAATAAATTTGGAACTCTTCCGTTTCTTTGATTAAAAAATAAAAATTTAAGACGAAAAAATCTCTTTCTGAACGGATAAAAATATCTAAATTTAAATATATCCCAACAATACCATTAATAAATAGATATTTTTATCCCGTGAGCTTTAAAAACGATCGAAATCATTTTTTGAAAATATCTAGATGGTAACGAGTTGGTAACGTGGTATCATTGTTGAAACTTTTCTCAATTTAGTTCAGCAAATTATAAAGTTTGTATTTATAAGATCACATCCAAAAAGACTTGACAATTCAGTAGTTTATAATAAAAGTTTGTTTCTGAAGGTTAAATAAATTTAGAGTCCCTCAAATATTAAGTTAGTGCTATGTAAACAATTTACCTTTGCCGTCACCTTTCACATCTCCCAGAGTAGAAATAAGAACGAGATCGTTCATAACACCGTGAACCGTGTGAGGAGCGCTGACGTTAAAATCGTGCAATTCCTCTGGCTCAAAAGTCTGTAATTTAAAAAATATATACAGGTTGGGCGAAAAAACTGGACCCACAACTGTTTTCCCTATAACTTGAGTAAATATTTACCAAATGTTTTGAAATTTTGTAGAAGCATAGCTAAACTAATTACAACTAAATTTTAACATTTTATTTTTTGTTTAGTTCCCCCATTTTTGCAGTAACACAAGAGCTGAAGCGCATGCGCCGCTAAGCGAATTTCCCATCTATTCAGATTTTTATTTTAAATCACCGTAGCGCCTAATGCACTACAGGATTACTGCACCCTCGTGTCTCTGGAGGTATATGAGCGGCAGGGAAGGGAAAGGAAGAGGGATGACAGCTGGAATAGCCAGACTGCAGGATCCACCCCTAAGCTCTGGACTCCCTATGTACATGTAGTCAGATTACAGGTTTAGAAGCGTTGAGCACACGTGTAGAGCCCAAGGAGCAAGTGCACAAAAAAATTTTTTTTCAAGGTAAGAAAACACAAATTTAAAAGTACATTGATTAAAGTACGGTATTAGGCGACCAGTTCATTTCTATGTTTCATTGCCGCATGGCTCGTTGCGATCTTGAACGAATACTATGACCAACCCAGGGATAATTCATTGACGTTGTGGAACGTCATTTTTACGACCAGATCGTTTTTAACTTTCCGTTTTAGATGTAATAGCCGCTAATGTGTTAAACTTTATATTTTCGATAGAAATAGCCGTTAATGTTTTAACAACTTTATGCTTTAGATATAATAAATTTTGAAGCACTATCAAGGTTTTTAGAAATGTAAAAGCACGGTGGATTTGTGATTGAGTCATTATGGATCGTTTAAAGAAACACCAAGTTTTGATTAGCTTTACAACTTCCCAAAAAACATTGACTTCACCAAAACAGGCGGAAAGACAATATAGAGAATTGCCTTTGCAGTATCTGCTTCTTAATCGTGATACTCCCACCACCATTTGGTTTGTTCTTTCATGGAAAAATATCTGGTAACATAGGCAAGAGTCTAAGCATTGAAAACAATTACGTGGTGAAAAGTCGGCTCCCGCGGACTGCTCACGTCTACCACGTAGATGCGATCGCTGTTAAGCCCGGGCAGGATCAGCTTCCTCACGTATTCTTTAGGCGCCTTGGAGCCGCTATTAATGTTCCAACCGGAAGTATGAAGCTCGTCGCCCAAATTTGGCATCTTGAGGCGATGTATAACCTAAAGGTGGAAAGAGAAAGACTTTAAAAAAAGGTCTGCATGGGCGTTTTGTTTAAGAGTCATTTTGTTCTCAATTTCTCATCTTTTTAATTTTGAACTACCTCTAGTATGGTTTAACCGCTCTGGCAATTTCTTCATTAGTTCAGAAATTTACTGCAGTGTCACTTTGATGACTCATTAATATTATGCACAATAAACATGACTAGTCTAGCTAATCATAAACACTAAGGAATAATTGCTATACAAAGTTATCCAAAAATGCGCAGAAACAATTTAAGCATGAAACAATACTAGCAATTCTAATAATTAAAAAGTGCGATTTAATATTTGGGCATCCATGACTATTAAGATAAATGCGGCAACATGTCACGATAACACGATCTTCTATTTATTTGGCAATTTGTTAAACGAATCTAAAAAGCTCCTCCATTACCATACTTCTTAATTAAGCATTTGAATAATTTAAGACGTGCCTGGGTATAGGTAGCCGATTTTGGATCGACATCGATAGTAGCCAAATAATCCGGTTCGGTGCCTTCCGTTCCAGCTGGTTGAACACAGGTCGCGTAGAGAATTTCTTCGCGGGGACCCTCCATGGCCATCAACGCATCGGCCCAGCCATGGTGCTGCGATTTCACATTCGAAATTACTAGAACAAAGGTCCGCCATTTTTATTGAATATTTTTGCACAACACTCTCGGCAAATAGTTGCTAGTTGTACCGATTTGCAGTTGTTACTGGTTCTACAGCGTACACTTATTGAAGTCCGAGCAACTCTGGCCGCTTTTACGCTGTTGCATTTATAAACTGCAGAGGCAAACATACGTACTTTTTGTTTAATTTATTCCCTATGCTACGTACAATCACAGTTCAAAATATTAAACAGTCGCTTATCCGCGGTCAGTGTGAATTTGTTGTAAATTTTGAGTGGTTATACAATATTAATATAATATATTACAATATCAAATTATGCATATTGCCCAAGTTATTACTAGCCGCGCAAACACTATTAAAAGTATTTTTAAGAAATTAATCTACGGAACTATTGTAGCCTTTTATTTTTAATTCACGTACTGACCCGCGCATTCATCAGTAAAATATTCTGGAAGGTCATTCAAGGAGAGATAAGGGTGCGAACTAGCGATCCCTAGGCGAACAGATTTTTAGCCTTTGAACTTCGGGGAAAACAAAAAATTTCCGACACTGCATTTTTTACCACTAGCCGAATAAATACCCGGCGAGCCTAAATTCTAAACATACGCGTGAGCAAAAAAAGAGCACGATTATATTACAACTTACAATTGGCTTCAAATATTAAATGCTGCACATGCTATGTATAATTCGGCAGAGTTGTTCTACCCACAATAACAAGTTAAGCGGGTGCCACTATTCAACTGGTTTGACCAATTAACGTTATGTATATTTTTTAATTTTTATTTTGTTTTTTCACTCTTAACAATAAAAAAGTAAATATAAAAATTAAACTCACGCTTGTTGAAATTTGCAACTTCTTCGTCGACCATTTTCAGTCAAATGTCACAACCTTTTCTGTTGGTTTTTGTGGAGAAAATAAGTCCGCCTAACCAGTTATTTTTTACGTTACGGTGCCGACAATTAAGGTTGCCAGACACTAATGGAAATTACCCACTTGCGGTGCCAGATATCAGATCCATTTTCTTGTAAAAGCTGGTTGTAAATAAAATCCAAGTATAATACAGATGCTGTAGAACAATCTAATAAATTATGTACATGCTAACACAACAGGGCTGGTCCATTAAATAAAGGTAGATTAAATTATTTCATTATCATAATTTCACATCACATTTCATTATCATAATTTCACGTTAGTTATATGTTTGAAAATAAAGAAATGCGCAATCGTCCGGAAAGCATGTTTTTTATTTCAATTTCTAATTTACAAATAGCGAATAGTTAAGATTCAAACTACAAAAGCAATTTTAATTATTGTCAAATGTGTACAAAAAAACTGATAATTTTATATGTACTGAGCAGTGGTTAACAAATACTAACGTATCAGTAGACGAATATAGGGAAATAATCAGTGGCAGCGCGTGACAGTAATTTAGTGGTGGGGACCGGCACCATTGCAAATACGTGAATACTACAGTCATTTCATTGGTTAATATTTTGGCAAAGAGGTGATAAGGCAGAAGCAAAAGCGACTCGAAATGTTATTAGGACAAAGCAAAAATAGCGAGTTTCGCTCTTCATTTTGTTTTGGAGGCTGGCATCATCGATTTTATCTAAATAATCGATGACTAGAATATTATTTGCGCTACACAATAAATTTAAAGCCAGATATCGGAAGTGCAGTCGCCGCCGGGATGACGCACTTGGTGAGCCAGGGCTGGTCCGTCCGGTTCGTCACCAAAATTGATGAGAAAATCTTCGTTGAGGGTTAGACCGCCTTTATTGGTATCCACATCGATTTGGAGCAACACGGAACCGTTTCTGTTGAAACAAAAATAGAACGGAGGGATATATTTAATAATGCAACAAATCAAAGATTAACAGAACGGAGTAAACTCAAAGACAAACCCCATATCATTAAAAATAATATTGCTATGTGTTCGTACACAATGTAGCGTTTCATGCACCGTGAGTCATAAAACGCCGAGCCTCCCGTCGTAACGCCATTACTCAGCCAAAATTGACCGCCTTGTTATGAAATTTTGCACAGATATGAAGTAAGTCATCGTGAAACTTTGAGCTATTTCAGTTTGTTAAAATTTCCACTGACAGCAGCATCGCTCGCACGAAGGTCGAAATCGCCATTTCCGCACTGACACATATGTCAAAACGCGCAATTAACACCTCCCGTCGTTGCTCCAAAAATCAGCTAAAAATTATGAAATTTGGCACAGATACGGAGTAAATCATTGCAAACCTTTGTGCTATTTCAGTTTTTAAAAAAATGTTCACCGGCAGCAGCATCGCACACGCAAAGACGAGGATCGACATTTCCGCAAGTACTGACATATCAGTATGCGCTATTAATGCTTTGCGCGCCAGTTATTGTTGTAACGAAGCCCCACCTCCAAAACGCAAAATTCATAGCGGAAAAGTTGAATTTACAAACTTTCAAAAATGATTCATCTTGTAAGAAATTTGTGTCAAATTTAATAATAATCCGGACGCCCGGATTGCCAGATAACCGTACCACCCCTTCCTCCACTGCTGTAGGTCCATAACACACCTAAAAATGAAAAAAATGACCGGTTAAAATGAAATTTGACTCAAAGTTTCAGAATGACTTACTTTATATCTGTGCGGTCCTTTTTGGCTGAGCAATGCGCTGCGACGGGAGGTGTCGCTTTTTATGACTCACGGTGTAATTACTTATAAAGTGGACGGGCAACTTCGGAGGAAAACTTTTTTCGCTTGATATATATTTATAAATTATGGGAATGATTTTTTATTCCACATGTATTTTACTTTAGTTCTAATAAAAGACCACGAGTCGTAGTTCTGTCAGTGTTATAACAGGCTGTGGTGCGTCGGTCTTAGGCTCGAGTCCTCGTTTATTCGATTTCAGGATTCTGGTGAAGATGTACCCCTCACATACTGTCATAGCAACACGAGCAACACGAATCCCGGGTTCGATTCCCGACTCGAACTATCGTTATTCGATCCCGAGGTACTGATGAAAATGTGCCACTCTACAATTGCTCAAGGGAATATAGGGGTACAGAAGGGTACAAGGATACACTTCGGGGTTGACGATCATTGATTGTTAATAAATAAAAAAATACATTAAGAAAACTGTCAACTGTCTTTTAAACTACTGAGAAAGCTTTGATATTGGCATATAGATCAACAATAAATTGGTTCTTGGCAATTATTCAGCGTATGCCAGCCAACTTGATAATGACTTCCACCCTGAGCAACGAAACCAAGAAATAAGGGATAAATCGCCAGAACGACATTGCCGTTAATTCAGAATAAAAACTCTTTCACTCGTTCCGGAATCAAATCATCCAATTTGTCCCGAGACCAGCTACATGGCTGAGGTTACCGCAACCACGGTGCCTGTTCCTATAATGCGCTAACTTTTCATCCGCAGCTTCCATTCAAGGTCCTTATGCGCTCGCTCAGTACACAGAGAATAAAATGGCTCGACCGAAAGCTTTTCAACGCCGAGCTGTAACATAATGCGTGTGTGTATAATGAAACATAGGGAAAAGCTTGGATTTCGAACGCGAGGAGGGTTTCCCAGTGTGTCCGTCATAGAAAATGAGAAGCCGTTGTCGGCTCTCCGCTATTGCATGTGCCAAACCCGCTCCGACACAATACAATGGCTTTGTAGTCTGTCTACTACCCAGCCACCCACCAACCACCGCAGTATACCAGTGGTAGATACACTTTTGAAGAAAAGAAAAACGATTATTAAAATAACGTAATAGAAACATATATACTTTATTTTGTCCATCTTTGGAAATATTTAATTTTAGCAACTATATATACCGTTTGGCCAAAAATGCGTCCTCATCTTCCTGGCCGTTTGTGGGCCAAGAAGATAAGGACGCAAGTCGTTCTCGAAAAATTCGCCAAGAAAATGTGTGTAAATCTTTAAATTTGTCACTTCGTCAATTAAAAAGTTTTTTACCATATAAAACTCATCGAACGTTCACAATGCGTGATTTATTCCAGCAACAAAAGGACGTGCAGCCATAACATCACTGTGCTACACGTCAAACCCAGTCTGAACATTATTTCTGCATATCTTCAA
>JAUJYS010006833.1:0-10031 GCA_033995665.1 Melogona broelemanni | reverse complement strand
CGAGAAGAGTTTGAAGATGATTATGGCCTCATTTTCCATCAGGTCCCCAAAGAGAAATGAGGGTGCAGTAATCCTGTAGTGCACTAGGCACTACAGTGATTTATAAAAATAAAAATAATAAAATTTCTGCTTACTTAAATGGCGTAACTTATTAATTTTTTAGTATAAAAATGCGAACCAAAAGCACGATCAAATGTGAAATGAAGGAAAATTAAGACATTAATTTTCCTTTATTACTTTTTTTTCATTATTAAGCAGTAAGTGTAGTGTATAATATTATTTACGGGCGCATAGCGTGTGCAATTGATGTTGCTTAAAATGTAATATCTGTTTCGAATTCACTGTGATTACGCACGCAAGTTGCTTTTTGCCATCGCCATATCCGCTGTATCAGTGATGCGGACGAATCAGAATTGGTTCAATACAACCCTTAACTAATACAGCATAAAATTAATTTTCATTACCTGTTCACATGCACGAATGAAATCAATCGTATAACGTTCATGTGTAATTCGGATTTTTAAAATTGCTGACGTTGAGATCTTCACCATGTTGTTCAGTACTCATTTTTGCCATTTTAAATTGGGTGTGGCTCACGTGAGATCAGATAGCAAACATCTGAATTTCTTCTATCAGTAGTTCCTCATTTTGCCAGTTTTACCATACCAGCACTGGGCTATTAATGATATAAAACTATTCCATACATTTATATGGCGGTATCTTCTCATCTCTCCTTTAACCGGATCACTTTGAGCACCCTGTAGAGCACGCCGCCAGTAAACTTATCTATTTGCAAATTAACGTTCCGTAGTAAAATTGCCGTTTCATTTTATCATTGCTTTTCACTTAGTCGTTTAAATGAAGTCTCACGCTGGGTAAAGGCGACGAGGCTCCACGGGAGGATCGTTTACTGTTCGAGGTGAAAAAACAGCACATGCACTTATGCCGCAAAATTCATATCCTTTCCACCTTTGTCTTGGAGTATTTTCCGCATTTAAATTTCCTCTAGCTTGCTTAGAGTTTTTTGTTGGTTGACGCACAAAAAATATCGGAATATAACAACTGCGGTTGATAGTTGAACTTTAATTTAATTTTAGGGCGATACAGGAGTATTATGGTTTTTTCCCGCAGGTGTTTCTTTTCCCAGTCGCTAGTCTAAGACTTTTTTTTCGTAATGTGTCATTATATATTTTGCAATAGATAGTGGTGAGAAATTTAATTTTCCAAAGTATAGATGAACGTCTGCAATAAAGTTACGTTTGTCAAGCGAGAGCAGAACGCATTGTGCATTTCCTTCTAATCAGGAAAGCTGTGATATGGGTATTTCTAATTTCGTTTTCAATTTAAAATCGACATATTTTATCGTATTAGACAAATTAGCTTGATGCCCCCGAAAACATTAAAAGACCTTGAGGTGCACCTATTATTATTTATTTTGCTAAAATATTTCCGGCGTTTTTTTATTTATTCGAATGAATACCGATTAATTCATCCACACCTATGCGAGTATCTATCTCTCAGTGTAATCTTTAAATTTTGCCCCTGAAAAAAGCAAAATCTGGCAAACACCTCTTACACAGTGTATTGCGGGCCAGCCTCATATAGGGTAAACGTTTCAGCGTTTGACTGCAGTGGCGTTGCTGCTACTAGTCAAAACAATTTCGTTCACCAAATTATTAAATAAATAGTTTAATTAATGATTATTAACTTATAAGTCAATTTTAATTTTCTCTTTTAATTTAATGATATATTTTCTCTTTTTGCCCAGACTAATTTTTTATCTGCCTTTTTTCTAACTTGATCTCTACAGCACTGTATGTTTTGGTGCGCAAATGAACATGATGCAAGTGCGTTTCTCCTGTTCGAACCGATTACCAATGTAAACCGCTTGGAGCGCTGTTGGCCCCTGATAACCCCGAAACCACCACACCGCCACCGCCGCTGTCAAATTCTTACCTGCGCGCACTCTGACATGTCGACTCACGGCCGTGCCCGAGGGATTGGTGGCAACACAGCGGTAGACGGAAGCGTGAATGTCTTGCCGATAGTTCTCGGCTCGAAACGGCAGGAAATGGAGAGTCCCGTTGGGATAGGCTATCCTCAGATGGGGCACGTCGTCGAGCCGTCCGCCCCCGTCCGATCGCACCCAGCTAATGCGGGGGGCTGGCTCGCCCTGCACCTGGCAATCGATCCAGGCCCCCGTCGTGTTGGAGAAATCGACTTTGTCGGGCGGTTCCTTGATGAACATGGGACCTCGCGTCACGTCCTGTCGGCGGGCCTTCAGACCGAGAGCTGTAACGAAACAATTGCGGGAGGGAAAAACTTTAGTTATTTACACAAAATCCATTGATTTTTTTTTTCATCCTTCTTGGCTATCGATCGAGTTAAACGTTGTGAGCGTTCTGCACAAATCTCTCCTTCGTTGGACTAGACTCCCAATTGAGGAACGAAAATATATTTTAGTTTTGGAGCTATTGCATATACTGTAGGTTTTTTGTGAGCAAGCGACCACCGATAAAGTGCTGAGTAGAATAATTAATTTTTAGCCCTTTTTGTTTCTAGTCTAAAAACTTTTGTAACCGGTATCAGCGATCCTTTTTCACGAGAATAAAAATACAACTGTATTAAATTATTGCGATATAACTGTACGACGCGTTTGGTTCAGTCAATGTTGCAACCGACTGCGTTGCGATACCAGGCAAGAGCCCTTATTTACCCTGTACCCCGTTCTTACGGAAATCATTGTAAACATGATTTTGTTTTCCTGGGGCATTTCTAGAATTGCCATCACTGTGGAAACGAAACATACATAGTGTACCAGCGGAAATGAGCGCAAACGAAATCATGGCAGGCAACGTATGTGCAACACGCCGCAACTGCTTGATGCACTTATCCCTAATACTTTGAGTACGAGGTACATTTTGCAATCGCTTTCCTTCTGACAAAAAAACTTACGCGAGGTAAGCTCCAACGAGACGCTCGCAGACCAAACACCATAAATCTTGTCTGGCAATCATTTCATGTGGGCACCGTGCACCGGTACGCTAGCCCACTTTTGTCACTGTCAGAAGTTTTTTGAATTGAAAGACAATATTGGCGTAAGAATTGCATTTCCTCCTGTAGACAATGAATCAGCGCCGACATAGAAGTGACGTTTCGTGCACCATCTATTCTGGCGAGGAGATTTTCTTTTGTCGCTTAACGCGAACGAGACAACTTTTTTTTAAGTTTCTTAATTCTTATTTTCAAGAAAAAATAGCCTGGGTTGCCCGGAAAAAGTTACTGTAAGATTTCAAAAGCAATTTTCTAATTGAAGATTTTATGTAACGTGATGAGTTATGTGTTATTATGCTATTTTACATATATGTATCATATGCGGTGAATAGAGTAATGAAAATGAATAGAATAAATACAAGTTAGACAAAAATGAAAATTCGAAACGAACATGATCATTAGAGAGCTATGAACACAACGATGAATGAGATTTCAAATTTAAGGGCAAAATTATAGTAACTTCGAAGATGTTCAAAAACATGATAATTACGTGGCCTTGGAATTAGACACTAACAATAAAAGCTGGTGAATGCAAAATTCAGAAATAAATTCCTGAAACAAATACACAAAAGAAATTCCTTTTCATCGAGGTACATGATCTAGGAATTTTCATGAATATTTTAAAAAGTAATTCATTCTGTAGAAAGTAGTCATAAGACACTGTTAGTTGTTGGCGCGGAATCCAGAATTTAAACTCGTGACGCGGCATTATAGTAATTTATATTCACTTTATTAGATAAATTATTGCACACTGTTGTACTATGTGCAACTTGTATATCAAGTGCATTAAAGATAACACTTGTAATTAATGCAAATTATTTTGGTTTATCCATTGCGCATAATCATTAACCATGCGCCATAATTTAACTACCGGTATGTGATGCTCATGTTTCGTTATTTTATTATGCGAATTACATATTAAATCAAGTTTATAATTTCCACCACTAGCGACTCTGCTAATTCGAATCTGTGAAAATGAATTATTTTTTGGTCTGCCTTTAGCCGCATTGATCTACTCTGTATTTGCTGGCATTAATTTGAAACAGTCGACTCTTTTTTCCCCCGATTTTGGTTTGCTCGGCAGAGGCTGGATGAAGCTTCTGGCGAGATCCGATTAATTGAGTATCTTTCGTGATTTGCTGTAATGATAGGCCATTGAATTTGGTTTATGTCCCATTTCGCTTGCTCTCTTTATAATGGAGCCTGCTATCTGACGTCCGCGCGTTCGACTGCGGAGGCCTGCTGGTCATTCAGCTCGAGAGGACATTAAATGTATTGTCTCGCGCAATTTCGCGCTTAGTCTAATCGCTGTCAGCATTTTTCTTTCCTAGTTTATGAAGGGAAATAAAAATGGATGTCGATTTGACACGTTTCGGCCGTCGATCCTTTGTTTCGTGGTTCGGGGAAGCCATTTAGCGCGAGAACCGATGGGGGATCGTCGTACTTGAGTTTGCGATGGCCATGACGCCCACGTTCAGAGGAGCTGTGGCGCAAATTATGGAAGCATTTGGATCTGCAGTATTTTCTTTTTTTTGTCAAAGGCGTTTGATTTCGGATTATAAGAAGGGGATAAAGTGGTTTTATCTTGATATGTAAATTCGATGCCATAATACTGGTGACACTGTACCACTCCACGAATTCTCAAACGTATTGAGGGGAACATAACATCATGTAGAGATATTCACTACAGTTATTGACAATCATTGCTTGTCAAACAATGTGCATTTCCTCCAACTATAAACAATTTTCTAATCTGTGTTCAATGCCAAATGTGGTAATTTTATTTAATATCCATCCAAAAATTTTAGAAATTGAATTGATCAGAAAATGACAAAGCAGATATATTTGTCAAGGGAAAATATGCTTACAGCGGATATCCTTTCTTTGGAGGAACTTTGCTATTGCATATCAATGTTCGTGCCTTATTTTTTGCAATTTTTCAAACGCTTTTGTAACCTTCATTAACTCAGTTAATTGAGATCCGCTTCAGGGTTTCCAATGGCGTGAGTTGTTGGTTGTTCTTGCCTTCTGATCTGGTTTGCGCTATGCAACCAAGATCTTTGATGTTCGTGTTTTCTCAGGTAAAGAATGCAGGTGGGAATTTTTTGTTATGTTGTATCTCAGGCACGTCGCACATGGTGCGGCGCCCTTTGGCGCCTACCCCTCGACCGAAAAAGCCTGGCGCAAAAACACAGCATCGAATACATCTACACGTTCCACTTGATGTAGTGCATTTCTGTTGACATGGTTCTAACTTCTTCGTGAATGTCGGGCCTTATCTAAATGGATTTTTCATGGTGGCATCTTTTTCCTGGCAGACATTCGATAGTTTATTTAAGAATGTATTTTTTTTTCTGTCTCTGACTGATATAATCGACGCTCGCTTTTTTGTGTAGTTTTTCTCGTCGGTTTCTAAGAGTGTTCTCCGTACGTATACGAGGAGAGCTTTTGGTCGGCTCTCTTCATTCAGTTGCCGCCGGCAACATTCACGTACGACGCGTCTCTATATTGGTCCTCGGAGGTCCGTGAATCCGATACGCGTATTCCCCGGCTCTCTCGTTCTCTTTCTCTCTCCCGCCTACGAGCCTTTTACTGTTTGGATGTGTTGGCGCTCGCGGATTTAGATGGACTGACTCGCATTCTGATGTGCGCCAGCCAGCCATTGGCGACTTTAGAAAAATCTTCAACGGAAATTGACTTTGACGGGGTCTGTGCAGCGCAGATGGTTTTGATGTACTTGAATCCAGACAGGATGTAGTTACGTGTCAGTAAAAAATGCCATTGCTTCAAAAGTTTGTTCAATAATTCATTTAATATGGTTTTTCGATTCCTTTCTAAATTCAATATATTTTAGTATTTTAAAAGTTTATTTCTTGTGCAGGTCTCGCATGCGATTCTGTTTTGTGAATTGCGAATTGTAATAAAAAAAATTGTTCCAATGACACTATTACTACATCTAGCTTTAACAAATAAACGAATTTTCGAATTTTTTTTTTTTATATCACCGTAGTATAGTGCCAATCACTACAGGATTACTGCACCTTTGCGTGTCTATGGAGATATATGAGGGGCAGGATATAATATAAGCACATCAAAATTTTAAATTAGATCTTCAAGCACTGCTTTAATTAATTTAGCTAGGCCATGGATCGATATTAAAATAAAATTATTCGAATGAATTCTTTTTTCCTTGGTCAGATTACCTTATTAGATAGACTTTCTTAAAATGTATCAATTAGTTTTGGTACCAAACACCTTAATCCATTTGATATTTTATTTTGAATTGTAAAATATCTGATTTGACCAAATTTCTGATTTGATCAAATCAGATTTTAAAATATCTGATTTGATTTAGTCGGCTACGTAGTATTTGCTTTGATCATGACTCGTTAGTTAATTTCAATTCACCTTGGTTCACGGTGGTATCGGGCGAACAAATAAATGTCGTTGCGTACTCGTAGTTTTGACGCTTTTACGGTCACTGAGTGACATTATTTATATGGATGTGGCTATACCAGTAGTTCGTATGTTCGGAAGTCTTAGCAGTTTTTTTCTTTGCAAAGAATAGGTCGCATACATGTATACGCTTTGGCGCAGGCGGATGGAATCACTTCATTCTTGAGCAGACAAATCAGAGCACCGCACTCGCACCCGTTCGCACATACATACATACACACGGACGACAGCAGCGACGCGAAAATAAATTATGACGAGTGTCAGTGAGCAGGTCTTCTGTCATTCTATGACCTCGGGACTTCTTATTTACTCTATCACATGAAACTATGATGGGTCTGGGTAATGAGGGACAGGGACTTTTGGTTCTGGTCGGTTTCTTGTATTGTGCTCTTGGCGTCTTTGTAAGTGACACAAGCGCTAACAAATATATTAATGAGTAGTGCTCGATTGTAGTATTTTCTTTGCTGAATTGGTCATAGTATGGAAAAATAAATTTTTATATGGATTAGCCAAATGTAATAGCATTGTCTAAATTCTGATTTTGTATTGTTCATATGAGATAAAGATGTTTTGCTTCATTTGTTTGAATGACACCTTTCTGTGTCCCCTGCGTCGCCTTCGGATCCCGACCATCGATGAGTGTCACGGTCATGCCAGGAGCAGAATTAATTATTATTGTAATTCTAATGCACTTAACAAGCACTAGTTTATTTGCTAGAACGTCCACATGGAAAGGTAGTCCTCTTAAGAAAACTAAAAAAAAATAGCTGTCTATTGAAAATGAATGCGATTCTGTTGTTATTTTTCATGTGGCTATGCGAAAAGCAAAAAAAAATCTTTCGACTTCTTTCGTAACCTTTTTATTATTATTTCGCCTTTTATATCGCCTGTAATTCGTTGTCTCCATGTCTCCCATTTTCTCTCTTCTTTAATAGCCTTCGCTATCCTGTTCTTTCTTTCTCTCCTTTACCGGCTGGTTATCGTATTTTCTCTATGTATGATGGATGTCCCCATTGATTTTCGAAGCGGGAAAAGATAAAGAGCTGCTCGCGATGCTTTGTCGTCCCATCTCGCAATGACGGCTACTTGTCGAGCGAACATTGGTAGTTCCAAATGTATACGCGTGCGTTTGTGTGATGCGCTCAGCGTGAGTTCGCTTTTTTATTAGTAGTTTGGTGGATACGGACTACTTTCGCTCGACTCTGCCGCAGCATGAAATCCAAACAACAATCAGGCCAATATCTCGTATATATATATTCGTGGGATCGATCGAATCAGCAAGGGTCATTTGTATTTATTATTTCATTATGCTTTCTACCATGGTGGCGCATGCAGTCGCGAAAACAAATTATTATCGAACGGCAACACGTTTATTCACGCCGTCAGATGATGGTGTGCGAAAAATCTCATTACTGCTCTTTCCTAAAATTGTAGCAACCTAAATTAAATAATGATTTGTGGAACGCTTTCTTAAAATGAAAAGTACAAGTTTCGAAGGGAGACACATACTAGAGTATGTAAACGGAAGACAGTTTAACAGCAACCAATGGTTTGTCAGTATTAAATTGCCTTATGCTTGGTTCATTCTAGAGTGCACTTTATTTTTATAAAATCACTGTAGTGCTAATCACTACATGATTTAAACCCCTCGTGTCACTATGACAACACATAACTCGTCATTACAATTTATTCTTAATAAATAAATGTTGGTTATGAGCAGTAAAATATTGTCCGTAGGTGGATGAAACTGCGAAACACTAAAGTGTTTTCGCAGTTACCAAGAGTCGGATGCGACACCATGTGACTGAGATAAAAAAAAATTGTGATACGTTTTACCTTTTTATCCCACAAGCCCTATTTTGCGAACAATTCGTCTGTCTTCGTAATTGCATAACATTTATTTGCGGACAATGTTGTACCGTTTATTTTTATTCTTAATCTGCGATTACATTACAATGAATGGGTTAACTCTAGAATTAGCCTTGAATAAAACAATTTAACACTACTTAACCAATAAAGCATTTATTATT
This sequence comes from Melogona broelemanni, assembly GCA_033995665.1. Lineage (NCBI taxonomy): Eukaryota > Metazoa > Arthropoda > Diplopoda > Chordeumatida > Chordeumatidae > Melogona > Melogona broelemanni. The sequence goes on along the minus strand of JAUJYS010006833.1, from coordinate 1,491 downwards.
TAGAGATCTTAAAAAGTTTGTATCTGTTAAACGCTCAACATAAATATCAACGAAATGTTTTCGCCAAATGATTTTAATATGGTGTAAACACATGTACTCCCGTATTTAATTGTGTCTAGCATATCGTCGGTAAAAGCACCAAACGATGGACTAATGAAAAATTCGTATATTACACCGAAAGCGAAGTTCAATGAGGGAATAAAATTGCCCTGCCCCTCGCAACATGACTTCCACGCCAGTAGGCATTTGCCTGGAAGATGGGGGGTGAAGCCCCCTCCCCTCACCTTTAATATGGCTTATAGTCTAATTCTGCGGCGCACTCTGCGCTTTGCGGAAGATTACGCATTAGAGCCACGCAACGCAGAAAAATATCAACTTGTGGAGCGAGGCGCGAATGGTCGGTCGGGGGATTCTGTATCCATTTAAGGCTTTCACTGAAAATTGTTGACATAATCATGGCGAAAAAGCATTAGAGATTACTGGCTCCTTGTGACGACCCAAGTTTTATATGCGGCGCCACTTGCCAAGAGAAACAGGGGAGATTGGGGTGTGGGGTGGGGAAAGTCTCACACAGTTTCGTCGCATTTCTAACCTACAAATCCTGCTTTTATAGTACATCGGAGAGCCAACAAACGCGCTTAGCTCCCATCTTGGGGGTGTATAAACATCTCTCTATATAAGCTTAAATGCGGCTGACGAAAGGCATGCTTCTACGGCTCGCTGTTACGGCGACCGCACGTTCTATGACGTTACCTATGTACGAGTTTGTATATACGTGTCTAGAACAGCTATACGGTTGTAGCCAAGGATACAGAAGTGATTTCGCTGCTTGTGACGGCCTAGCCACGGTTCTGTTTTATTTTCAATTTAAAGATGCAATGCTGCCTCGAGTAAAATGCCAATTCTCCTTGCGCTATCATTTTGGCTATTTAATCGTCATACTCTTTCTCGACTATTCTAAATCTTAGACTGAACGTATCTGCAGTGCATTTTATTATTTTCGTGAACTTGACTTGGATATTTAGCTTTCGATAAAAACCTGCAGTTTATAACGAAAGTTTAAGTTGTTGTTCCCTGCATCCTGTTGATAGTAGAACTGCTCCATTCAAGAAAAAAATACTAAGGACGCCACACTGTAGAAGCGAAAGGGGACTTTTTATATGTAAACTGAAGTACTATGACTCATACATTTTTTTCTTCTTTTTAACCCTTACATTTATATTAAATATGCATTATATTTCTAGGTTTCCTCAAATCCATGTTGAATATGCTACTATGGAGGTCTCGGTAGTCTAGTGGCAACGTTTTCGCCTTTTATTCCCGTGATCGCGTTTCGATCCCAGCCGATACCTCCCGAATTTTTCGGGTGAGAAAATTACCTTACTTCGGAATGGAAGTAAAGCCGTGAGACCCGTGCCTGTACGTTGTTAGGTACACGTTAAAGATCCCTACCTAAGTCAGAAGCCTAGACTAGGCCAAATTCCAAATTAC
>JAUJYS010006832.1:0-10031 GCA_033995665.1 Melogona broelemanni | reverse complement strand
CACAATGAAATCAATCACTTTTTAAACTTTGGAAGCGATGGCAATGCATTTTTTGCGGAAAACAATCGTTGGAATATTTTCAGAATTAAGTTATACAGATAATTGGGCAAATGAAAGTGGGAGATTCTACCAGCTACAGTTTATTAAATAAAAATGCCGCACCCTGAGCCCAATGTTAATGCCATGAGCCGTTTAGTCCAGTCGGTAGTGCAACCGACTGCGGCGCGGCGGTCCCAGATTCGATTCCCGGCGCCATCTTTCTCGTTTATTCGAATCCGGGGTACTGGTGAAAATAAGAGGGATATACTCGAGTAGAACCTCCCGTAGACACACTACACTGATCCTAAAAAAGTTTAACTCCAGTTCCTCATGGAAGTGGATAACTGATATTTTTTTGGTCTGATAAAGGAATTCCGCAGGGAGGGGGGCTCCAGTCGCGTAGAAATGCTCGTCACGCATTGGCTTTTGTGAGCGGATGCGTTAAAAAAAAACGACGTCACCGACGAGTGAAACCCGCCGGCGCGTGCCTATCCCCACACACAAAGCGTCGGCTCGCATAGTCAATAGAGCCCAAAACACCTCTCCCTCTCGCTTCTTTGTCCGGCTCGGCGTTCCGATAGCGCACCGGCGGCGACCGGCGACACGCACGGACCCGCTCTCACGACAAAACGTCATCACTTCAAAGTGGTGGTGTGCGCGAGTGGCACCTCCGTATCTGATAGGTAATTATCGGCCGCCCGCGCGGGCTGCGCGATTCCATCCGTGACGGAAGTCGAGCACGCGTCGTCGGGATTATGACGTCACGCGTGTCAACACACTCCAACGACGCGTTCGCGCGATTTTTTTTTTAGTATTATTTTTCGGGAGCCGCTCTGGCGTGACTTGATTTCTTTAGTTGGCGAAGTGCTAGCTTTTGACAAGAGGAGGAAAAAACGTATGCAAATTTGGTCGGAAAGAAGCGAGATGAGAAATTGAGCTCTTGGGTATATACCAGGATTACATTTACAAATATTCGATCGCAAAAGGAAATTTGAATCTGGTCTTGGAATATGTGACAAGCAGCTACCACATATTTGTAAGAAAGGCACCAATGTGCTTAAACTTAGCCCTTCGGAAAACATTTTCGCGTACAAATCGTTACATCACGAGCATTGTAAGAGAGGACCCTAACCACTAAGACGACCCGTCTAGTCCAGTCGGTATTGCAACCGACTGCGATGCGGGCGGTCCAGGGTGCGATTCACGGCGCAAGCTCTCGTTCGATCCTGGGGTGAAAATGGGTCCCTCACATATTGCCATAGCAACGCAAGTGGTATCTCCTGTCTCAATCAGTCAGTCACAATCTCCTGCAGTAATATTCATTATAATAAGAATACATGTATAAAATAAAATAATAGGAATATAAAAAAAAACAAGCAGAATATTCTAAGGCTAGACAAGCAGAATATTCGAAGGCTAGACAAGCAGAGCATTCCACTGGAACTACAAAAGCGACTGTCCGTCCATTCAAATAAATTTCTAAATTGGCATATTCACATCTCTAGACGTCGCATAGTGATGGTTTCCTTTCGAAAAATAACATCAATACTCTGTATAAAAGAGGAGGGGGCTTCGGTTGCCGCCATACTATTATCACGACCACTTAGCTATTTACGGAGATCGAGAATGGAGAGGGTCCATTAGATCGCCATCAAAAGATGGAGCGCCCGCGTTTGGCCTTTGTGAAGCTCCCACAGGTCGGAGCAGCGCATGCGCCGAGAAAATCCTGGACGTCGCCCCATCACCCAACCCTGCCCATCAGTCGGCATAATTCTGTACGCGTGGTGATGGTGGTGGAGGCGGTGTGAGGGGAAAACCAAGCAGTAATCCCCCCTCCTCCTCGCTCACGCTACCGTTGCCATGTCAACCAAGATGGCAATTATTTTCATGGTTCTCCCCCCACAAAAGCTATAAAATCTTGCCACTGCCGCGACCGATTGTCCTTAGCAACCTGGGGTGCTTCGCTCGTAGGGGGTCCTCGAACTGTCTATACTGACGAGACGAGACTGACGTCACACAAGTAGACGAGACAAGATTCAATGTTTCATTGGAAGCGAGACAAGAGAACCGCACAAGATGTTGGTTTTTTCATCCAATTCTGCCAGGGCAATTTCAAAACAGTCACGGAACACTTGCTTTCATGACCAATTTGTAATGAGCCATAAAAACGTAAACGAAGAGCTACCAAATGGAAAAAAAAATATAACAAATAAGACGTAAAGAATAGGGGGACGAATACACATTTTCTTCCTTCCATCGTGAGATAAACTCTTGAGTATGTACCCATACACTGTCGTGAACAAGCCGGTGTTCTTGAGTTAAATGTCAGGTAGTCGTTACACTCTGTACAGAGTGAAACGTGTTAATGATGAGTGGTATAATTTTCATACTAGTTGTAAAGGGAGATTATTCGATTTCTTCCAAAGAAAAGGTCATTTGAAACTTAGTGCTGAACAAAAAACAGCACACATACGTGGCTCTCCAAAATTATAAATATCCTTAAGCACCAAAATTTATGGACGGAAATGATCAAATTGGGCGTACTGAAAATGTATTCGTAATGATTTTCGTATGATTCGTAAACCAAGGCAAGATCCCTGCAGGGTTCCACGATACTGAAATTACGCAGTCTCGAATCAAGCCCCGTTATTCTAGAGATAAGCTCCCCCCTGCAATATATATTCCCGTAATCTGTCGTAAACGTTAGCAGATTTAATGACGTTATCGGGTTTTACGCGAAGCAGAACACGTTGTATCACACGGAGTAAAACGAAGCCCCGTGTGCCCGTACGGGGTAAAAGAACCATCACCAATTTTGTGACTCGCGCAAAATTATATGGATCGATGAATGGCGGAGTCAGATGGTGGAAAGAGGGTTGCGGGCGTTTGAAGTTTAAACGGCCGGGCTCGTTGAACTGGAGCGTACTCCGAAGTGGTGGAAAGAAAATTTTTGTTTGGAAGAAATAACTTGGAGCTAACGAAAAGTTGTGTTAACATCAATTCATCAATCTGCGCTTGATGCGTCAGCGAGATAAAAATCAATCCCGACTGAAAGAGTGAGGGAGGGGGAGCCATCACGCCATTCGCTTTGAGACAAGTCGACTGTGATCTATTCGTCTGTTTATGATTTCTTAAGCAGTCGATTTCTTAGACGAGCGGGGAAGAGGGTTGAGGGGAGAAGTACCAGACTGTCGAGAGAGACAAGCTCGTCCACCTGAGACCCCAGCGGAAACATTAGGTTAGTACTGGGGAAGCGAGCTTTCCCAATGTATTTGTGCACTCTTAAGAAAAACATCAACTATGCTATTTCTCTCCTTTGTCGTATGTCTTGGGTTTCATATACTGTATGTGTTTTTACTGGCAAGAGCAAAAGTTGCGTTGCGGGCATTCACTGCAGTTTTGGCGGCATGCGCAATCGCTGATAGCCGGACTTTTTTTTTAACCGGTCACTTTTAATCTCAAATTGGGGTTAAATCTCGTATTTTTCCATTGGTGCGCGTCCCGTCTAGCCAAGTGGGTATTGCAACCGCCTGCGGTGCGAGTGTTCGCTGGTTTGATTCCCGGATACTAGTAAAAATGTGCCCCACATATTGTCATAGCGACACGAGTGGTATATAATATCCTGTAGTGATACTCACTACAGTCAGCCATCATGGGAAAAAAAATATGGGGAAATGTTGACATGTGAAAAGTTTCATCGAAATTCAGAAAAAGTGGCTGCGGGTCTTAGTGGGTTGCTCAATTTATATTGTAAGCTATAAACAATTTCTAAATCCGTCAGTTGGTTGTTCGATGGCTTGGAAGAATTTTTTTGTTTATGTTTTGAGTTTGCGTTGACGTCGTCGCGCACTCTCTTTCTCTTCCCCCGACCCATTTAATCGATGGACAGGGAGGATTTGCCAGTGACAAATGGGGTGATCCGAGACAATTTCAAAGTCATGCTGGCACGCTCTATTCCATCGTCTTTTCAGAGAGTGGATACGTGAACAAGCAAAAATTGCAGTTGAAAAAAAAAATGGGAGAAGTCATGCTAAACGTTGTGGTCGAACAAAATTGCAAACGCATCCCTTGGAGACGATTTTCAACTCCAGTTAACATTTCAGTGAAATAGACGTCAGTATTTTTAGAATACTGTATTTCATTTTAGAAAGTCATAATAAATGGGATGCGCAATTTATTGTCGATTTTAGATCTTGTACGATAATATACAATCCGTCGAGCCCAGTCGACAACCAGCTGCGGTGCGGCGGTCCCGGGTTCGATTCCTGGCGCTAACTCTCATTTACAGAGTATTCGATCCCCGGGTTCTGGTGAAAACGTGCCTCTCGTATATTGCCTAAGCAGCACGAGGGTTACATAATCTCCTAAAGTGATACTCAATACAGCTAAAGGAATTTCCCCATAAAAAATAATCAGCATCCAAAACTTAAGTACAAGGTAGTTTAGGTCTGGTAGTAGGGTCGCCATTTGAAGTGCAGGCTCACGGTACTTAGTAAGTTAAAGTTGGTGGATAGGAGCATGTCAAAAGGTTTTGTAGATAACTATTTAGTAAAATATTGTAATTATCCAAACGTTGCTGTCTCACGTCCTTTATTATCAAGGAATTTTCTCAATTATTTTAAATACCTAAGTAGTAGTTATTTCTTCACTGTGGTTACTTATCGTCACTCTTTGTTTTAATGTTTTATTTCCGGTTTTAGAGTGTGATAGGTGGCGATGTGGCTACTGTGATGACTTGTACGTTAATATAGAACGCAAACGTAGCGAGTAGTCCACTTACCATAAACGTTACCTAACCGTAAACCAATCATGGAATGTGCAGTTTATGCAAGAATTTGTCAAGTCCACATACGTTGTGAAAGTTCATAAAATCTATCGAACGGACTGGCTACCGAAAACAAGCGTCGGTTTCTGCCAAAGAGGAGATTCCTTCATATATTATGCATTATTCATATCATTATCCTGATCGATATCACGATGCGATATTATGCGGAAGCCATAATAACAAGAGCATTTACATAATTGCAAAAAGTGGCAGGCGCTTGCGATTTTGTTTAATAACTAAAAATAACATCAAGTAGTTGTTTCACCAATTTGAATACACGTGTTCAGAGATCTGGTGTTTACCAGACGGTTTTCTTTCCCACCGGATATTTAAAAAATAAAATGAGCTGATCATGAGCTTAACACAGCGACACGAGGGGTACAATAACCTCCTGTAGTGCTATTCACTACAGTGATCCGGAATATAAAAAAAATGATGAAGTACTGTCATCGTTTTTCAGAAATATAGTATCAGTCTGTTCTGCGGCGATCCCGGGTTCGATTCCCGGCTCGGGATTTCGTTATTCGATCTCGAGGTATTGGTGAAAATGTGCCCCTCATAAACATTCTTTCGAGGGGATTTAGATGGATTCATAATCTCCTGTAGTAATATACTCTACAGTAACGACAACTAGCGATTGTCAATAATAACAACAAAATAACAATAATTCAAATGAACTCCCTAAATAATCTATTTGTCTCTCATTCTTTTCAAACAACAACCTTTTCAAAATTATATAATCTTAGGAGCCGTGTGTTTAACAATATAAAGGGTGATTCCTTGACCAAGGATGTGAACGGCAACAGTTCTAGGTAGGCCTAATATATTTAATATGTGGGCAAAGAAAACATTTCAAGAGTAAAAAACACTTTTTCTACAGTAAAACGGGACAAAAACAATATTTGATACGAGTACTGTACGGTATTATGGGACAGTCTTGGTGTAGAAAGTCCTTTCCCTTGACTCACATACACGTGAACAAACATTGTAAAGCACCCTGTACGCGAATTTGTTGAACGAAAAACATCTCGCTACAAAAGATTGCCAAGTTTGGCAACATGTTGTATGGGCATAGCCAGCAACTACAAAAAAATTCCAAAAAACTATTTGCCAACTAAACGTTAAAGGCTAGCCTGAACGATTTTTTTAAATAAAACACACAAAAGCGCCGCAGTATTGACTGTGGAGAGTGGTTCGGGTTTTTATGTTAGCGAAGTGCAAATGTTTTGTAATTAACCGTAATTGTATGGATTTTTTTTACCTCTCCCCCCTACACGACAGAAAAAGCGTAACCGAGTGGATACCTGAAAAGGTAACGGGTCGATTCTTTTTCGTATAGATAGACGCAACAATACCCTTTTTTCATTCTTCTCTCGCTCATTTATCCGATATTTGCAAAAAGTGCGACTATTTTAGCGTGATTTCTAGATAGATGACAACGCTAAAATCAAAGGCGTAGCCTGATTTAAATTGGAATGCCTGCCACCATTTTTATAGACGAGTGGTATGTTGCTATTGACAATCAGTAGAAGGCGTTCCTGTCGTATGTTTGTCGTATGTATTGCTGGCTGCCGAATATATTTGTGCAGTCAAAAAGAAAAAAAAATCATAGCCAAAGGAGCTTTTGTCTATCAGATATTTAGTCAATATTAGTCTATACAGACCCATACAGAATCGAGCCTACATTTTATCATACGCAAAAAGTATAAAGGCGGCGATTTTCAACCTTCTAACCCAGTCGGTATTACAACCGACTGTGTGGCGAGCGGTCCCGGGTTCGATTCCCAGCGATACACCGGCATTCGATCACGGGGTACTGGTGAAAATATATGCTCCTCATATATTGCCATAGCGACACGAGGGGCACAGAATCACCTGTATTGATATTCACCACAGTGCTGAAACTCGTGGAAAAGAGGATGACCATTGAGGATAACATATTCATATTTATTCACAAATTTGAAAGATTAGGAATAAAACCTCGTTCTCAACCAATACATTTCCACGAGTTTTAGCATATTAACCATAATTATAAAATTATCAGTCGAAATATCGATGTACTGGCGTACGAATATCAATACACTGGACGGCCGCTAAGAGGCGCCACCAGTGGGGACAGTTGAGCCCATAATGTGGTATGGCACCAAAAGCAGCCAATACGCCGCATTTTATGAGGATTTTTCGATCAGAAAATATGACTAGACACAAAATGTATTTGAACAATGGCACCAGTTTTACAAACAAATCCGAGCGTATGTGGCTCACACATTTTCGGAAGATAAATAAGTAGTACCGTTGAAAAAACGTTGTCCATGATTATCCGTATCAATGCCCCTGTACTCTACGGGACATAATATATCTCATGACATGATGAATTTAACTACGTAATAAATACGTAAATGAATCGTCACCCATTACATTGTAATTGCATTAACCACGTACACTCATGATCCATTGACATTCAACGGCCTATCCGGAAATGCAATAACTGGTGGTCAAACGAAATTGAACCATGGATACATAAAACAGGAAACATTCATTAAACCCATTGGCAAATTTATCGTGACCCTTCCACCAAATGATGGGGTGAACGTTTTTATATATCGGTTATATTATACTAAATATGTTGCCTCAGTTCTTCATTGCGTAACTCTGCGTTCGCTGGCTTTGTTGGTTTTAATATGCGGCGGTCCTGGTATAGGTAGGTGCAAAGGACTGCCGTTAGTATCGCTTCGAGCATAAAAACAGCAGTTGCTATTGCATTTTCGATCGATGGAATTGCCGTACAGTACTATGGATGATACAAATATTTTTCAGCGTATGTTGAATGAAATTTGGCTTCGACCAACATGAGATAGTTTCTTCGGAAATACTAAATCCAAGAAATGGAAGCATAAAGACGTCTATATAGAGCGGAAAGAAATTATTTAGATAGATCCAAAAAAAGAATCTACTAACAGCCGCATAAATTTGAGCCGAGACGTAAAGAATGTTGCAACGCAAGCCTACGCTGTACACACTATGGTTTTTTAACGTCACAAGACGCTCCTTTCGGTAAAAAGATCGCCCAGAATGGGAGTGCATGAAGCGAAATATGCAGATTTAAATTAGTCTAACATGGCGTGCCGCTGCGAATTGGGATTTCAGCGAAAAATCGGGAACCGTGACCAAATAAAACTACAAATGCGGAGATTGTAAGTCTGCGGCGCGCGAGATTTACTGAATAAATTTAGAGAGCTTCACTGCGATTCTAGATTAGTAAAACTATGTGACCGAAGTAAGAGGAAAAATGGACACGCCATCAAATACGCATTTGTAATTTCTAAAATAATTTTTTTCCCAGGAAAGCTCTGAAAGAAAGGCTAACTATTGATGCAAATACTTGTGTCCCACTTAATTCTTCGCTTGAGAGATACGCTCTTTAATCAGGTTTAATGTGATAAACAAAAATGTGTTATTCGTAGTATTCCATTATTTCTAATATTCCAAATAGTATAACATGCGGTCCGGGTGGACCAGGGTTCGATTCCCGAAGTGGGCTTAAGTATATTCGACCCGGGGTACTGGTGAAAATGTGGCACTCACATATTGAAATAGCGACAAGAGGGGAATAAATAATTAAAAAAAGTAAAGTTGCCAAAAAATTGATCTGATGCAGTATAATTAGAAAGTGCACGAAATTTGATTGAATTAGTAAATCATAGTTATTGGCTAAAAAAGTCATTAGTGGATCAATGGTATCCCGACAAAATAAATAGGTCACATTTTAGATACCTCGGTATGCAGTGTACATGATTATACTTGCGTATTTTTACGACTTGCATACAAATTTGCGGTTATGAATTAACGGACCGCAACTTACGACGTTCTATTACAAAATTCATGCATCATAGAAATGCAGATTATCATTTTAAATACAGACATATTAAAAGTATACCTCAGTATTGTTTTGGGGCAATCAAAATATTCGCTTAAGCACATACAGATTGAATTATCCACGTTAGACATTTAAAAAATTATTTTCCAACTGACAAGTTTAAAAATAAAAAAGATAGGAGCGTTTCACACCATGCCCTCAAATTCGAAGTTCATTTACTATCCAAAGGAATTGGAAGTAGATGAAAGATATTTTTTTCTAATATTCATTACTTTTTAGAGATGATACCATGAATGTTTGATTTTGGTTTCATTTTCAAATGAAAAATAAAACTTGCTGCAAGTGTACACGAACGAAATTAAGGTACCCTATGCTGGACAAACTGTCTTTAAAAAACCACATAGGCCAATCTCATTTTACGAAATCACAACTCTTGAGCTAAAAGTAGCTCATCGTGTGGGATCATTTCCAGAAGACCTGGTGAATTGCATCACTCGCCTCCTCCCAGTGATGGGCGGTAGGAAAGCGGTTGCTTTACTTTATAAAAGTGGGCAAACGGCATATGGATAGGCCGGGCAAATGTTTACTCGGTGAAAATCCAATTTTAGAAGCGGCACACACACGCACTAATAAAACGAGTGTAAAACTCCAAAACTAATCTTCGCGCCAGCCGAGGCCAGAAACGGACCAGCTGGTGTTGCTCGATTAACATGTCGACGGCGGCATTCCGTTATTGGTGAAAAATGTCATGCCAGGCACATTGAAAGTATTCGCTTATACACGTATACCACTAAAAAGGAACGTTCCACGAATCTCAGCTATTTCGCGTGGCGAAAAAGACATAAAATTAAAAACTAGTATTCTGCGGATGTGAAAAAGAGTAAAAATTGAGCTTATCTAGCTCTCAAATGAACTCAAGCAAGAACAAAGCCAGAGCGCTGTAACGGCCTCTTTACATTGTCAGTGCACGCTTAAGACATTCCCTGTTTTCCTTCATGAGAAATCACATTTGCGGCAAGGGCATATAACCATAGCCTTAGTTAATACGAATATATGATCCGTCTAGTATCACAGCGGGCATTGCAACCGGCTGCGCGGTACGAGCGGTCCCGGGTTCGATTCCCAGCGTATATACTCGTTCATTCGATTGTGGAGTACAGAGTACTGATGAAAAAATGTGCCCTTTACACATTTCCTAAGCAACACGAGGGGGTATAATTACAATTACAATTACAATTTGTACCCGCGAGCAGCCCCGGGTGGGGGGCCTATGGCGGGGGTCAAGTGACC
>JAUJYS010006831.1:0-10033 GCA_033995665.1 Melogona broelemanni | reverse complement strand
AATAGCCAGACTGCAGGATCCACCCCTAAGCTCTGGACTCCCTAATGGAAGCTCAGGGGCGACGCCAGTACCCCAGAAATGCATTCGTTAAACAAAAACAGTAGAGAATAATTTCTAAAAATAAGAAAGCATTGACAGAGTGCTCAACACAATTATAAAAGTTGTGCGGAACCATGAAAAAATGAAATTTTTGAGCATCGAATGTTATTGGAACAAGTCATATGTGAATCGCTCATAGTTGAGGACTCTACACAACATTATAGACATGTCATTAAATACAATGTCAAACAGGCAAACAAAGATTCCAAAGAAAATGACACATGCGACGATTAGAGGGACATAAAATGGCATATCATCGCACATAATCTCCCACATTCCACATTACTACATGGTAATAAAAATGTGCACCGGGACAAAACTGAGTCACCAGAATATATTCGACAGCAGTCACGTTATCTCATACGTGCAGTAATAAATTCTAAATTAGCAGAGGTTCTTTCGAAACATAAAATTTTCCAATAAAATTTTTTAATTCCCAGGTAATTTAGGGAATCCCACCGCTGCCACCACTTGTAGCCACCGGCCTACTAATCTGATCTAAAACTCATTAAACACATTTGAACATATTCTTTTTCCTATAAATTCTAACCTCGAAATGTGTCTGGCATAAAGTTCTTTTTATGGAGACAAGTTTTTGTAGTGCAAATCTAGTGACTCTCCAGTAATCACATGCACACACATGTTTTATGATATTTCCTGACAACATTTATTTAACAGTAACATTCTTAACATATAACAAGTCTTAACATTCAGTTCTATAAAAGGACATTATATTTCCTAAAAGTGTTAAAAGGTTTGTCCTTTGAAAGATTTGTTCCTTGAAAAGGTTTGTTCATTTCAAAAGGCTCGAAGGTTGGGACGGATAATTGATCGCAATGCAGTCTCACTTTGGTTCTGTAACATGAACTGGGTAATTGTCACTGTCACTTCCGAACTGACACGATAACGTGCTTGTGGCCTCATGGTTCCTGCCACACAGCATGACACTGGTGTCTACGGTTTGCTGGAACATTCACTCTGTGGGTCACTGAATTTTCCTCTTACATGGTGTTACTTGACTGATAGAAATTTAAAGGGCTGTTCCAACTGTCGTGGATTCACTAGGTGAGCAGAAACTGTGATAAAGAGTTTGGCTGTGGAGGGTTTTTATATGATATTGTCCCTGTCTGGGACTTGTTTTTGTCCTCCAGCCAGGGAAGGCCGGAGACATCCTGGATGCCCTGGGGTTCCAAATTGCCCAAAGTCTTATTGAAAGCAATTTTCCATCTCACATTTTTATTTTGTGGTGGTCATTTTTGTTGCCATGCTATTCGCTTACACAGCCTGCATTTCCCTGACCTATCCGCCTCGCTCCCCCAGTACCCTGAAATGAGGAACTTGACATTTGCATAGACACCATGTAAAGCAATACAACAATACATTTCCTAGCTACAAAACATCTCTTCGCAAGTTTTTATGTCCTAAGCTACAAGCTGTAAAACAACACATTTTTACGAGCATTCCATCTGGTCAGCTACGAACTGTGCCCGTTGTAGATTAGTAAGCATTTTCATCTGCTGATAGGCCAGAATACCACAATTGGACAGCAGAATGGTCTTCTTCTGGTCATCATCTTCGATGTTATTCGCCAGGAAGTAATTTGTTAGTCCATCAATCCAGCCTACAAACACTGCCTTATTCTCGTCCAGATCAAAAGGCAACACACAGCCATGCACTCATGGTTAGGCCTCAGTTAAATCAGTACTGCACAACTTTTGTAAAACTCACGTGAAAATGAAAACTCATTTAGTGTTCAGATCAGCTCATCACCAATGTAGAATACTCATAGAGACTCAGGCTTCTTCATTAGCTGGTTTATATCCGATGTTAGCAGATATCAATACAAGACATATACAGGACATAGGAAGAACACAACCAACATTTCTGATGACATAGGCAAGAGTCAAGATGGCGTCTCCCAACCCTTCTCAGCTTCCAGTCTTGTCTTCCTCCCTCCACTCCACTACACAACAGAGTCCACACAGTGCCATGACCCATGGAAGTGTGTCAATTTCTACATGGCACCCTCTAGTGTAAAGCATTGACCTCTCATCTATCCAATTAAGCACTATAAAAAAGGAAAAAAAACAAATGTTAAAATAAAATTGTCAAAACGATTGTTATTTATTAAGTTGGCTATATACAGTCCTAAAAATTCGCCCCAATACATGTTGCAATAAATCTTAAATATTTTTTGAAATTTGTTTAAAAATACAGTTCCAAAAAAGGAAAATTATGATTATTTTATTTTTGTTTCAAATGTCTAATTTCGTTTTTATATGGGCTCCAAGTCGCGCACGCCATTTCTATTATGATGACTTTTTATGAGAAACACAGTAGATTTATGTATGTACAGTATATCTTATATTTTCATTGAAATAAAATAATTATCAGATAGGACTCTGTATTTTTTTCCCCCAGGTGACAATCTCCTGGTACTTATTTTGCAAACTTACCTCACATCTTTTTATGAAAACATCAATGCTAAGCGTCATCCAATTGACCCTCAAGCAACCTTTGTCCATTTGCTGTTTCAGCTGTTGTACTTTTGTTAACTACATGTGAAAAAAATAACTTTATTTTTTTTAAATATTGTGCACTATGCAAATATTTTATACCCATTGATTACATTAATTCTCTCAATCTTTGAACTTATATTTAAAACGAGAGTTTCCGAAAGTTTCAGAAAATTCACAATTCACTTACCTCACAATTATTTGTCGATGATGTCATCTCTTTACCCTTGAAAACGATTGACTTCAGAAGAAACCATTTCCTCATGTATTCCGATTCCTAATTAACAGTTGAATAGCTAGTAGTACCACTGACTTAAGAACTCACATCCTGTTTTATTAATTATCATTTTTAAGTTAAATTCGAACCTGCAGTACGATCAAACGGATCTTGAGTGGAATCGTGAATCCAAGATGTTCCAAATGTTTGGCCTCACTAATGAGCATTGACAATTTTGGTGGAAAATTGATCTCGTAAGGAAATGGGTCGCCTGCATGAAGAAATAATAAAAATAAGTAAATGCAAGTTAAAAAAAATTCGTTTATCGGATAGAATCTCATACTGTACATGTACACCAACATTGAGCATAAATTGTCTTTTTGTGATTTTTTTCAAATTTTATAACATTAAAATGTTCTATGATATACAAAATGTCAGCTCTCTAAGGGGTGTGAAAGTTGGTTAAAAAGAAGCTCAAATTAAGTTGAAAGAAACAGACAGACAATCAAGGTTCATGTTAAATAAAATTTTCTAATAATATCAATTATGTAATTTAATTTTAATGTCACACCGAGCCGGATGTAAACAAAATAAATATTTAGCTAGTAATAAAAAACTGGTTGAATTCAGTCTACTGTGCCTGATAGGCATAAATACTCGTAGTGTCTTACTAACTTTGACTTACAGTTAATATTAGTCTCTGATTGAAACCTGCCATGCAAGAATTACAACGATACACACTTTACCTACCATTTCTGCTGGATTGCGTGCAGGTTCTGCGAATTACTGGTTCTTGTAGAAGTGGTAAAATGGAGGTCTGTGATTCAGTAGACCACGACTGAAATTTCGTTTCTATCAGTTCCGTTAGAGCTGACGTCAAATTGGAATATTTCGTCTCGATCTACAATTACATAACGACAAAAGTTATACAGATGTATAAATGTTTAAAAGTTGTGTAAAAGTGTAATTTAAAAATGTTTAAAAGTTGATTAGAAATACACGTATAACGAACCGTTTCTTTCGATTTTGAGTTCTCAATTGATTGAATCTTGAGAAATTCCGTGACTGTTGGTTGGATTTCTTTAAGCAGACGTTTGGACCAGTACACTGTAGAGGTTAACGGTGGATGATTCTTGTACAATGGAGGATTCCCCATTTGATCCTTGAATGCTTTTTGGATTTCGTTGATCTGAAATAGCGAGTCAATATACTGCACATATCAAGGACCATTACACATTTCAACTTTTTTTTCCAGTTTCAATGGATCTTCCGGAATATTTTCCAACAATGTTTCATTATAAAGTTGATTGTGTTTAGGAGCCGTTGGGTTGCAATTTCATGTTCAATTTCATTTCAATTCATTGCAACCCAACAATGTTTCATACAGTTGCTTTGTCGTTACCTCGTCGATGAGTTTCAGTGCTACTGCCTCCCCCTTCTTCTGACAGTGGGCCTTAATGGCTGGCCTACATGCGGCCCGCTCGATCGCCCCCAGCAGCTGCAGTGCGGCCCGTGTGCTGCGAAGCCGCGCGAAGCCATCGTCCAGGATGCGCTGAAAGTCACCATCAATGAAGGCCACTTCTCGCCGGAAGTGCTCCATAGTGCACTTCCAGGTGTCGCCATTGGACACGTCAAGCGGGTCATACGTCAACTGTGGAATGTAAATCGAAATATTGCAAAGGTTTGTAATTTACAGTGTTGTGTTCGTTCCTTTTGAAAAGGAAACAGTTCCCATTCCTCCGATGAAAAAAGGACCCAGTTCCCGTTCCTCAAAAATAAAAGGGAACCTAGGCGTTCGTCCGTTCCTCAAACAAGGAACCAGTTCCTAGGAACGGGAACTTTCCGTTCCGTTCCTACCCAACATCGTGATGGGTTCATTCCTTTCGAAAAGGAAACAGTTCCCGTTCCTTCGATGAAAAAAGGAACCAGTTCCCGTTCCTCAAAGATAAAAAGGAACCTAGGCGTTCCTCCGTTCCTCAAAAAAGGAAACAGTTCCAAGGAACTGGAACTTCCCGTTCCGTTCCTACCCAACACTGTCTAAAACGCCGCACAGCATCAGTCTTGCCTTGAGACACTCGTTTTTGGGGACTCTGTATCCAATGCACACTCACTACAATCTGTCAGTCGACATGAAAACCTATGGTGCCACATCGTTACGATGCGATGCGTGTCAGCTTCAAATTGGCACCGCTGGTGGCGCTATTAAATCACCAGGGCGGCAATCTGTACAACGAGACACCTGACAGTGAAGGCAAACAGTGCCACACAAAAAAAGATTAGTGTCTACACCGACACGACATCTTGCCCAATTTCGGTGATACTTTTGTCCGTTACAAACGTTTTCTTTTGTCTGTTACATGTCATTGGCAAGAGTTATAGTTTAAAATATAGAGTGAATTGCGAAAATAGGTACAAGTAGAGGAAGATTCAAAGTTTATTATGACTTTGTATGAACTTTGGTCAGATCCAATTTGATGATAATGTCTTATTGGCAACCCCAAGTACTATAATTTAAGATGCCCGTCCTTATTAACTATTCAAGATTAAATCAGCCTCTAGGAAATCATTTAATTTTAACGAAGGGGTGATTCAGAAACTCAACGATTTTTGATTGCATGTCTCTGTGGTTGGTTCATCGTTCGAGAAAATGATATTTTAATGGCACAAATTGTTCTATTTTACGTATAGCATGGATATATCGTAAACGTTTTCTACTGTTGTTACTCGCTTTTATAACTACAATAGTAGAAAACGTTTACGAGATAAATAAACACGAGCAAAGTATATGACAGCACGAATTTCTGATAGCACCCACATTGTCAAAATAAATGGCCGACACTAGCTTAAAACATGGTTAAGCCAACCAAACAGTGTTGCCCATCGGCTAACGCGATCAAATTGCTAAAAAAAAGGGTTGGAATTTATTTTTTTTGCACACACAAGCGCACCGCAGCAATCATAGCAGGCAGGTAGAAAAATGGAAACAAAGAAATGGATGGTGCTCTCGGCTATTTTTAATCCGCGGCGCGAGGGACGACCAACCACGGCAGCAACTGCATCACGAGCTATAAAAATAATTGCAACTCTCGCGTGATTATATACCCCTGTCGAAGCGCTACTATATCTCGAACGTGCTCAACATATTTGAATTGTGCTCGCGATGGCGACGCATCTGGCCTTCCTGATCGCAGCGCTGTCCTGAAACATGGATCGTCTTAAAAACAAAATTATTATTTTTTCCAGAGTTTTACCTGACTTTGCATAACATTCCTATTTTTTGACGATATTCCAGACGACTGTAACACCCTGCAATACACTGAACTGATAACACAATCATACACTGAATTTAACCGATCGGATAAAATAAATTATAAATCAGTGATTTTTACACAAGACTTTGCATTTAAGAGTCCATAGTTATAATTATTATGAATTGATACAGTTTTGAAACATCAGATAATTAGTTAAATATTTTTTTGACGATTTCACCCGACTTTCTCTGACCAAAAATAATTTTCCCGAGTATCACTGACTTTCGAAGCGAGTAACAATCCTGCACATACGAGCAAATAAACGTGTAAACGCAACCCCACGCTCAAGCTCGTTCCAGTAGCGCCTGCACGACCATTTGGACAAGGGTATAATTGCACCTCTCGTGCTTTTCTATATACAAGCACGTAGAAAATGGCCACACGCCTCAGGAATGAGGAAACGCTTCGTGTACGATAGAGAGAAAAAGAGACTACGATTGGCGTTCAAGGGCCACGTCCCATGAAAACTGGAGCACTCGTAAAGGTGAAAGCGAGCCAGCGCCACCACAGCGCCACCTCGTGGCACACCGCAATACGTACCTGAGGCACGCGTGCGGCAAAAAGGTAAATCGGTAAACCACTTTATGCACTACACGAAGGTAAGGGGGAGGGGAAGGGGGTTGGCAAATGTAGCAAATTTCACTAGGTAATATTGAGGTGCGCTTGTACGGTGGCGTCCTTCCCCCACCCCCAACTATTTTTCGAATAAAAAGGTTGGTCATGGAATAATAGCAGTCACGAGTCACGATTGAGGTCCACACAAAAAGATGGCGATCCCTAAAATCGTGTATCCAGGTGAGGGAGAAGCGAATGGGTGCGGAAATGATAGAAATCAGAGAACGTACTTTCGGTTTTTTAAACACCTTTTTCTGGTATCGGGGAAGCTTGTTGCATGACTTGTGGCACTTTTGGCAATTACTTCCTGCAATATCGGCAAATTTCCCTGGCTTTCTTTGACAAAAAAAAATAATTTTCCTGGCTTTCTAGGTGGGTTCGTCGTTTGTCGTAACCCAGTTGACAACTCACAAAACGTTATTTTTTAATGATTTCTAACCCTTTATTTATTTATTGAACTTTTAATGATTTCTAACCCTTTATTTTTTTATTGAACTTTTAATGATTTCTAACCCTTTATTTATTTATTTATTGAACTTTTAATGATTTCTAACCCTTTATTTATTCATTGAACTTTTAATGATTTCTAACCCTTTATTTGTTTATTGAACATTTAATGATTTCTAACCCTTTATTTATTTATTTAGTTAACGTTTGAAGACAATTACATTAATTTCAATTTTACGATTCTCGATAGCGACTAAGATACCGAGGGCCCAGTCGGTAGACCAAGAGAAACCATATTCAATGGGGAAACCATGCTAATTTTTATTATTTTTAATTGTATTCGGTTTCAACAACTCGAGATACAATCTGTATCGGAAATTGATACCCGTAATCGGATGATAAAGACTAAAGAAAAAAGCCGGCAAGTTCGATCAGTTAACGTACCATCTGAAACAACAGCTAATCGGTATTTGATAGTCCAACTAGCTACATTACATTCAAGACATGTCGCAAACCAGTTGAACGACTAATCTTGGTGACGCTTATCATCCCAGCAGATGAATTGTATTACTCAACAATTCGATCCTTTCGATGCACGTCCCAATCAGGATAGAAAATTACTTAATATTAATGTCACTGATAAAAGAGGAACAAGCAACAAGTAACTAAATGTTTATCGATCAGCCTAAACAAATTACAATCATGACCCTTTAAAGACAGTGCATCCGCTGTGGCCGAGAGGTAACGTGCTCGCTCGCCAACCAGCGGATCTGGGTTCGATTCCCGCAGAGGCTCACTTTTATTCGACGAGCCGAGGTACAGTGACACTAGTCACTGTCACCCCTGAGCTACCATTGGGGAGTCCAGAGCTTAGGGGTGAATCCTGCAGCCTGGCTATACCAGCTGCTATTCCCCTTCCCTTCTCTGCCACTCACATATCTCAATAGACACAAGGGTGCAGTAATCCTGTAATGATTAGCACAACGGTGATTTAAAAATAAAAAAGACTTGCACAATGATATTCCAAAGTAGACCCTTAACCCTCTCTATGTAACTGTACATTTTCATTTGACCACCTTTGCCGGATTGTCCTTTCGCCCATAACTGAATAGATAAGATAATGCTGACTGAATGAACCATCATTACTGACGTTGAAATCTGTCGCGTCCGCCAATGCCGCACGTAAATCTAGGATTTTATCGTAACCGGTAAACATGATTATTACGTGACGAGGATGTACACCCGATTATTTTAGCGTCATACAAGGACATTTGGCAGGGGGAGCATTCCCCTCATTCAAATAACGATTACTATAGTTCAACAGCGTCACAAGGACTGGCACAACCTAACTGACTTAAAATTGACTAAACTTACTTCATTAATATTAATAATAATAAAATATAATTAAAAATAAATCTGACGCATCTGGAATTCGAACCTGCAATGTAGCTCCTGGTGTTAAAAAGGAGACGACCTTAGACGCGAAACATTTTTCATGTAATAAAAAGAACTGCTTTCATTGAAATAATAATAATTTATTTTAAACACTAGAACACAACGATGGTCAACGAAGTGAGAACATGCGAATTTTTTTCAAAATTATAAAGAACCCACTGAAGTGAATTTTGCGCGCAGCGCGAATTTCTTCCTACCTGTAATCTTAAATATCACAAACAAGTAATTAGTGTGCGCGCAGCGCGATTATTTTTTATAAGGGTCCATAAACTAACGTGTAGAAAGAAATTCACCGGAAAAATTTAGAATTTTCCCCCCTCACTTTTAGTACTTTTCGACTTTTTTTCCCCGACTTTAAATGACGAAAATTAATTTCCCCGTCTTTCCGTGAATGTAACTCCCGTTTTAAAACACAAAATCATCACCAGAACGCGTGACAACTGAGCACGTCTCAGGAGGATATTAGCAGTACGAAACACGCCCAGGTGTAACTCCCAAGGTGAATGTAATCACCCACCCCCTTTCTAATCGTCTCTGAATTTGTTTTCGCCTCCCCTCTATCTCAATCGCCGATCTAATAACTCTTATCTACAACTCTCTCTCCTATTCGACGACACTGCCAACACAACAGCAACCAGTCTATGATAACAGCTAAACTTGGCTTTTCCGTTTGATGCACAACGCTCACGTATTCCCCATAGAACGTCACTTCAAGTTCACCTGGCAAAACACGACATATTAGAGAGATTATAAATCAATAAAAAATACTTCACACTGACGTGCAGAGACTAACCTCGCCCGAGTTCATCACTACTGAACTGAGGTGCGAAACTCGCCGAGGCGGATGTTAAATAAATACTTAATTAATTATTAAAACCAATTTAACATAGTGCGGAATATCACTTATTACACTGTAATGTGTATATAAATGTTATTTTGACAATCATTGATTGTCAGACACTGTAGTGAATAGCACTACAGAAGATTTTGTAACCTTCGAAACGCTTGAGCATTTGTGGAAGGGTACATTTTTAACGAAAACGAGAGCCCAACATTATATTTTAGAGAAAATAGCAGTGCTACCCGAAGGACGATATATTTTTTTTATTCCGGATCAATGTAGTGAATAGCACTACAGGAGGTTATTGTACCCCTCGTGTCGCTGTGTCAATGATTCAAACACAGGCTAAAGCGATCAGTGCTCTATTCAAACAAGTTCAATTTCATACCTATTTTTTGATTAGCAGTATTTTTTGAATGAGCTATAACTACCTATTCTAAATGACGGATTTTTCTCCCCCCCCCCCCGATACGAACACGTTGCAATGTCTATAGTTAAGTGTCGCCCTCTGGTGTGCATGCAACCCGTTCAA
>JAUJYS010006830.1:0-10034 GCA_033995665.1 Melogona broelemanni | reverse complement strand
AAGCTTCCGTGGCTCAGTTGGCAGAGCGTCAGTCTCATAATCTGAAGGTCGTGAGTTCGAGCCTCACCGGGAGCAATGATTTTACCGAAAATACTTTTTGGACAAAATATTCAGTTTTTTATTGCTAGGATCTCAAAGCATTTCCATTAGTACAATAATATATTTCAAACCCTAAAAGCTTCCGTGGCTCAGTTGGCAGAGCGTCAGTCTCATAATCTGAAGGTCGTGAGTTCGAGCCTCACTGGGAGCAACATTATAATTAAAATATTTTTTGTTAAAATATTCTCTTGTTTTATTACAATTTTTTCCATTAATATAATTTTTTTATTTCTTTACAATAACAGCTTCCGTGGCTCAGCCGGCAGAGCGTCAGCCTCATAATCTGAAGGTCGTGAGTTCGAGCCTCACCGGGAGCAAACTTTTATTGGAAGGTAAGTGGACAATTCATGTTGTTACCGGATACGATTCTGTTTTATTGTTTCTGTGTAAAAAGAAGCCGTTATATTTCGTGGCTATGCAAAATATAACTGTTTATTTTTATATCTAAACAGTCAATTTGTTTTGTAGCTAAGTAGTTTACTAAACTAACCTCTGGTCTCAGGAAGATTGATTTGTGTTAATTTCTACTACCATTCTATAATATTCAATGACTTTTTGCTCAATTGTCGTGACTCTAAAGAGTTGGGCTCTATTGAATACTCTGTACACACGCACTTTTCTCCCTATCCCCGTTCACCTCCCATAGTTTAATCCTATTTCGAGAGAGTTAAGTTTGGCAAAGTCCTCTGGGCAGTCGCTCGGTCCCTGTAGGGCGCGTCGCGCGATTTAAAGGTAAAATCCTTTAAGCCATAAATTGATTAAAAATAGACAACTTGGACAAGTTGTAATCGCGTGTTTCGGCCGTACACTCGGCTTATCGGGAACCTGTAATGCATATAGCGAGCGGGAGTAGGCCTATTTGTCAGTCAAAAAGAAAGATTAGATAGCGTCGTCGTGTTCCAGCTTTCAAGCGCTCGTACAAGGCTGATTGAAGGGGTTAAATTATTAAATGGATGATTGGGGTGTGTCAAAATATTAATGCTATGAATAAATTACCGAAAATTTTACTAACTATCTTGAAAAAATGATTCGATACGTCATTATCTAATAATCAATAATTATCACTTCTGTTAAAAAATTGATGACCATTTAACTAATAATTAAATTTGTAAATTTTTCAAATTATTTAATAGAACTAATTTTAGTTATACAATAAAATAAAATTTTGACAAAAGGTAGGCACATTAATTACTACCATCAATATTCCACAAAAAGCGGGCACATTATTTTTTTCCTTGAATTTCCATTCAAATTTTATTTTCGTTTATCAAATTTGAGTAGCTTCGCATTTCTCATAGTGTGCGTGTCACTGTTATTTCGAATAACAGTGAAGTGATTTTCTTGTCATAGTTGATTTTCTACATGATATTTCTTGTCACAGAATTTATTTTCTAAACCTATCGAGTCACGTTTCTCAAGTTTTACACGCTGTTTCGCAAATACATTGTGCCAAGTGTGCTGATAGCGCTAATCACGATTTACAAAGTCATTAGTGTTGTACGTACACGTATTTTATCAGATTAAGTCAACTTTGTATACCATGACCAGTAGTGGTTTTGCAGATGTAAAACAAAGTATCCTATTTTTTTCGTAAATTCCAACACAAAATAGTAATTACTGAATTAATTGTCTTATTTATTTCACTTGAAAGAAATTTAGTTTTTCGTGAATAGGTGAAAAATTTAATGTATTGTCAAGTCTAACGTGTGCCACTTATGTTAAGCTGGGGTACAGCAGCATGGCAATGTGCATGTACCAATATAACCCAATACATCAATGTGCATGTATACTGTTTAATCGATGTAGCAGAGGTCAAGGGCCCTTACCCTGAGAAAGTGTTGAAAAATAAAAGGTGGTAGCCCTATTGAGCCCTACTGTCAGCCACAACCACTATGAACCACAACGAATTCTATCAAAGTCTGACCAGCGTTCCATTGTCTGCATGGCTAAGACATTAGTGGTCCATTCAGTGCTTAGGGCCGGTGGCGTATTTTCGATTAAATTTTGATTTTGCCTCGAGATAGCTCCATATGGATTCTATTGTGGCGAAAATGTTGGAAAGGACCTCAGTGATTGATTACATAAGAAATATTGCTAGTTTGCGGTGCATTTTCATTATTTAAATATAGCCACTGATATAGCACAATGGGCGATTTAAAAAAATTGTACTCACTAGTAAGGGGCAAGAATTTACAAGGATCAAGAACTGTGTGACAGATTTGGAATAACCCAAAAATTATTAAAAAAAACAAACGAGGTACCGGTAGAATAATAGTTAATTTTCTAATATTTCTGATTAGCCGTTATGAATTAAAACACCCGAAAATTGCCTCAAAAATAAATATATAAATTACAAAATTGTTCAGCTCAACAATATTAAATTTTCATTTTTTGGTGAATAGAGGTGTGTTCTTTATTTGGATCTAGTTAGTAATTAACATTTTACGCTGTAGTTCAACATCCGTCGCAGCCTGCGTTTGTGCTTGTTATTCAAAAACTAAGTTTTTAATTCGTTACAAACAGTGTTAAAGGTTTGAATGAGCCCGACACTTGACACAGCAAAAAACTTTTCTGGTGATTCACCTTTACGCCGATGTCGAATTAGGCAATGCAGAATAAATATAATCTTCTGCAGAGTGATATAAACTACAATGAACTCCACTAAAAAAAGCAATCTAAGGAACTCGGTGAGGTAACTTACCAGGAAAATCCCCTAATCTCGGATACAGCATTCCGGCCCTGGCCAGCCACTCCAACGGCATGCCCTGCACCTGCCCCGTCTTGAAGCCCATCTGACCGTCATTGGCCTGCGGACTGTGGAAGGCGCTGCCCTGCAGCACGGAGAACATGGTCGGATGAGACAGGCCGGACATGGGATGGTTCGAATAGGTGTAAAGCGGGTGGCCGGGAAAAACAGGCACCCCCAACGGCGAGGCGCACGTGGACGGAAGAATACCGTGCTGCTGTTGTTGCTGTTGGTGATGGTGCTGTTGTTGCTGTTGGTGGTGGTTGTTGAGTGACATGCCGTGCACATTGAGCAGTCCGGGCCGCGGAACTATGGCGCTGCCGGGTAGGCTACCGTTAAAGGCGCCCGGCGGCTTACCGGAGCCGATACCGCCGTTCATCAGTCCGTGGTGGTTGGGGTAGTGGCCGGGCATCATGCCGCCCAGGGCCGAGTCATTGGAACCGGGACGTCCGCCGTCCATGGGGCTGGAGGGTGGACTGGGGGTGCCGCGGGAGGCCACCTGGAGCATGTCGTCCGAGCCGGGGGAGATGGGCGGACTGACATCGCTGCCGGCGGAGGACGAGGGCGAGGCGGCCGGGCTGGACCGGCACATGCTGCCCGGCGCCGGCGGGTGGACGTGGAGCGGGAGCTGCTTGTTGGACGGGGGCGGGGAGGTGGATGGCAGAGGGGAGCGACTGACTACCGGCTTGCGGGCCAGCAGAGCGTCGATGCAGAACGATTTCGACCCGTCAGCCATTGTTGTCCACGGTTGGGAACCAATTTTGATGGGATGAGGCCGATGTGATCAATGTGGTTTTTTTTTGTCAGTCGTGTGTCTCTACGACGAAAGGGCCGAAATGGTCTCGCCCGGAAATGTTTGTCTCCCAGTTGGCCGATGCGTTATATTATTGTACTAACATCGCCCGGTTCTTACAGATCCGTTGTGGTAGTTGCTTTTGGTTGATTTTCGTCCAGAAGGAGGATTAGCTTTTATATAGGCGAGTTAGTCGAAAATGAACGTGAACTTGGGAAGATTTTCGTTCACGTGATTTTCGGTCGATCCGGTTGTCGACTGCGAAGGTTACTTCTTTCTCGTTGCAAAAAAAAGTTTATACGACAACAAACGTGATTTCTCTCGGCGTGTCTTTCACGTGTAACGGGGTAGCGCACAAACGCGTTGTCGAGCAGAGAGGCCCTAACTAGTTCCGAATTTATCACCGACTCATTTCCGTTCGGTTAGGTTCGCACGTGTGAATCCCGATGCGACGAATTTCCGTTACCGCACAGTCCGATTCATTCTGTCGGGACGATCGACAAACCGAAATATGAAATCAACCGCGGGGGGAAAAAAACGACGCCAATATATATTTTTTTTAATTATTTGATAGTACTGATGATGCCCGGTTCGGCTACGACTGTCAAACACCGAAGGTCAACTGTCAATGCCGTAAAAAAAACTTTAACTCGGTTGTTCACCTGCACTAACCACGTTGGCGTAGAGAGGGTCAAATTAGGGTTGCACCGTGCCGGCTCCGAATCGACTGTCTGACTGATCTCGAAACCACGGGTAAACCATACACGCGACACAAGCCCCTGACTGGTCGGCTCACCGGCAGTACTCGAAAGTTATACGGGGTTAAAGACGCGTCCAAAGTGGTTGACGAGACGCAGAAATGGCCCACAAAACAGAACAATTACTAACCAGTTATTTAATCTACATTGTACGTAAGCCGGGGTCTCCCCCCACGTATAATGTCAGCTCTCCGTGCTGATTGGTCGGACACGCCTCTCTCTGTCGGTATCGGTGGTGCGCGCGGGATACGACGCTAGAGGTCGCGACGATAAAGCGGCGCGCGCGCGCTCGTGCCGGTGTATACGCGTTTGCGAGAACGATACTCTCTGGCTCAGTACCAACGTGCCCTGTGTATGATGCTACGCCGACCGAAGAGAGCGCGTTTAGGCTCGCGGAGCACGCGCGACGGGATGTGCGGCGGCGCGTCGATTCTCAAGGAGCAGCTTCGTAGCTTGCTACGCGAGCTTAGATCGTGGGGCACATTTGGCGAGAACGCGCGCTTATATTGTAGCGTTTCGGAATTGAAAGGGATGGAGCTGGTCTAAAGAAACTGTCGCAAGACAAATGCGCTAACTATGAATTATTTGATTTTGGGGATTGTTCGAATGATTTATTAAATTTTGAAATAACTAAATCATAATTACGATATTTAAGTCAAGATCAAAATTTTTCTTTAAGTTAACAAGTTTTCATGAATGAATGCTCTACTTCGACGTGCTTTTTTGCACCTTTTTGTTTTGACATATGCGCTTTCGAATGCTTTCGACAGCATTCGAATGCTCTTGCACGTAAAATTCGGCCTGCTGACATTGTAGAATTGCTGTCAAGCTTATGAAATGTATTTTATCCAGCATTTTTTTTTTAATTTACGAAATATCCCCAAACCAATATATGCATAGAAGTGTATGTCCATGAACATAAATGTAGTTCAGAGTTCTTATTTATTTTTTGCAACGCCGAATCGAAAAGCGAACGGCAAGTTTACTCATCGAGATTTACATTTTGTGAAGCAGTCCTCTGTATGTATCAGTCCTCTATTTTTTTAATAAATAAACTTTATGATATTTCGAAGCTTAAAGTAAGACTTTTGAAAAAAAAAATATTACGCGAAGTGCGTGCCTCTGGTCGCACCAGTCGCTCGACTTCCCCAAGAGCCTAGGCGCAACTCTCGTCGGGTCCCGGAGATTTCCAAGTTGTCAACAAAAGACCGAGACGCGGCCCGCCGCCCCAACATTTACCTGACAACGGCAAACATTTGTGGATTGCGCGGAATATAAGGTAGCCCGAACATAATTTGATTAAGATTGTGTTGGCCGAAAACGAAATGTGTCAACACTGGCAGATAGAAAAGATAATAAAATCTAGAGTTTTAAAATCTCGAGAGTTTAGCGGTGGTGGTAGAGAGAGAGTGGCAATAAGCTCGTAAATAGCAAAAGTTGAATAAATACTGTAAATGCATTTATAGACGCTGTGTATAGGTCAAGCTGCAAACGAGGTTCTCCTAAGGCGAAGCATAGCCAACACTGTGCCAATCTCTGGAAAATCGTACCGAAAATGGGTACGTGCAAATCCGATCTAAATATGACGGAAGGTCAAATTGTGGCTCCAATGAAGCCAAACCTAACGAAAACTTGGTTTGACAACAAAATTTGAAAAGTATTTTTTATGAGCAATTTTTCAGCTTATAGCTTCAGCCTGTAGTCTTTACATGAGTTCTGTCACTAGATGGCGTGCCATCAGTTGTCAAGTGATGGCAGCCTGTAGTAGGAACGGAACGGAAATGTTCTGTTCCTAGGAACTGGTTCCTTTTTTGAGGAACTTAGGATAGCCTATGTTATTTTTATTTCTGTTAGAACTGGAGCGGGAACTGGTTCCTTTTTTTGAGGAACTGGAACGCGGGTTCCTTTTCTATGTAAAGGGTTCCTTTTGCCATAACCATCAATTTTCAACGAGTACAATTTTCCAAATTGTGTCGTCAGCGGAACAATTTTGCATCATCGAAAAAAAATTGCTAAAGATCTGTTGAAATCTTTTGTTCTGTGTCCACAAATCTACATTTGTCCTATAGATTAGTTTCCTCAATTTTGTTTAAAATATTTTTTACTCGAAGGAACGGAAAAATTCAAGGTTTCTTTTGAAAAGAAACTTTTAATTTTTCAAGAATTGTAAGGGGAACTGGTTCCTTTTTTCATCGGTAGAACAGGAATTTGTTTCTTTTCAAAAGGAACGAACCTAACACTAGAAATCGTGTGCGGTTTTGTACCGAGCGATTTTATCGAAAAACCTAGCATTCAATACTCCGAATGTTCGAAAACCTAAATGAATTCAAATTTCGCTATGTTAACGCATTAATTCATGACGACCCCTCACCATATCTCCACCCTCTACGAGGTGCTCATTTTTAGGGGGGTTGGAAAAAGTGGTAGCTATAGAGGGGGACAGGGGAGCGGTGTTGAGGGGAGGCCCAGGGGGTCACCGCAACGAGGGATATACCGTTTCAACGGGTTCCAAGCCGCGGAATTGGTTTTTCCGCCCCCCTGGTGGAAGCAACCCGGCTGGCAGATGGCAACCGCCATTATTATAAGCCGATGCTTGTCAACTGCTTATTGGCTTAAGCGCGGGGGTGAAGCGCCCCTAGTGGGGAATTGCAAGGGGATGAAGCGGGAGAGGAGGGGTGGAACGCACCCCTACGTGACTGATGAAATTAGGTATTCAAGCCAATTCAATTGATTAATTCCATTTAACGCGCGCGATCAACCTGCACCAATATGGCGTTAAATGAAAGTTAATGGTGCAATAATTGTTTATGGCTTGCGCCTGTCACCACTGGCGTCAGTTGCTAACCATTATTCAGGGTCAGCACAGAGGGTTAATCGGAGCGGAAGATATGGGCAGTCATGACGAAAAAAAAATGGAACTGATAAATAAAAAATACCCGAAGCTGAGCGTGATGCGTTATTGGAGAGGGCCGCGCTGGTAATATGCTTTTATTTAAATCTATACTATATTTTTTTTAATGTGCGTGTCAGAGGTCATATGCCTTCCGTCCAAGGTCAACGGCTATAGCAATTAACCGATTGTCAGCGACATCTATGATCAACCCGCTGAATCTGATTTGGGCGCTCGATAGCTGCGATATATCTGATAATATAGATAGTTTTGTGAATTCGATAGGAAACAATCGATTTATTAATACGCCGACAGTATCGAAATATTTTTGAAAAAAAAAATATTATTGTACTTTACCATTGTCGCAATTGGCTGCAATGTTTCACCCGTATCTTTCACCCAAACTGGGATTCCAACACAGATCTCAGAATACAATCTGATTTTGGCAGATCCGTGACAGATTTATGATTCGTCACCGAACCAACTTTAGCAACTATGTGTCCCGTCGATTTCGAAGTAGGCTTGGCGATGGAAAGTGGGAAATTGCTGTATGGGGGGATGGCGGTTCAACTCCACTTCAAGACTTTAATTAGCGCAATATATAGGCATATCAAGCGTCTGTCACTATACTTATAAACAGATAGCCATCAGGCAAGCGACCAACATTTTAATTTTGAATCTCGGTTGTATCCTGTGGCAATAGGACACTCGTGTCTTCCATGTTGGTACACAGGTAGGCGCCCGCTGCGTGCATATTGGTCGTCTATACGTATATAGCGCCGACGTGTAATGATTTAATAAAGTGTATAATGTGTCGAGCCATTACGGGGATTTTCACTCGGCGCAGAGATAAGACCAGTCAAAAAATATTTACTTAATGCTGGGTGTATGAGTGGTAATTAACCGTGACAGAGTTGGGCGGGTAGATATGATTCGCAGATCAGAATCTCATCCGCCTGCTACAAATTGCGGAAACTGTGTGTAACGTGATGTACTTCATAAGCTGGGAGACAAATACACCGATGATGTAATATATTCCTGTCGAGGCTCAAACATAGTTTCCTAGCTTACTTTTATTTTCGTACATTTTTTTTTGCGTCAACGTACGTTTATACAAAAAATTGGAAATTAGTGACAAATCTCATTGCAAAAGCGAATTCTGAATTGTAAGCGTTTCCGACAACGTTTATCCTTCATCATAGGCGCAATCGAATCTCGATTAATAAATTAACCGTATGCTCGTATGAGGAGTCTCGCGTCGTCCTATTGAGCTAACCACGTGCTGCTGTTGGTGTAGATGTGCTTAGCATTGCAACGGAAAGCATGACGGTTACTACAGTAACATTCACAATCATAAAAGCGAAGTTTTGTAACACGCATTAATAAAATGTTCATCGCTGGTATATAATCGAAGTTTATGTTTTGGATTGGAAATTATATTGTCGAGAAAAAAAATCACCAACGTACGATGCACAGAAATTAAATCGCCGAACCGAAGTGATGCAGAAGATTGAGATTGCCATTAAATATGCAAAATAATAAATACGCATAAATTTGAACTTAAAGATGCGAAAATTTAATTTGTTGGATAGTTAAACTTTCCATTTGTTGAATAGTAAAACTATCCATTTGTTGGATAGTTGAACTATCCATTTGTTGGATAGTGAAACTTTCCATTTGTTGGATAGTTAAACTTTCCATTTGTTGGATAGTTAAACTTTCCATTTGTTGGATAGTTAATCTTTCCATTTGTTGGATAGTTAAACTATCCATTTGTTGGATAGTTAAACTTTCCATTTGTGGGATAGTGGGACAAGTCTCACGATCTAAATTTATTTTATACCACTTCGTGGCCTTAATTAACCATTTGCTTGGATTTAACTAACCAACAATAGAAATTTTTGCGTTTTAAAGTTCGCATTTTCGCTTTTAATTGTTCATCTGCATCGTTCCGGTTCGGCGATTAAAATTACGCTTATCATATGTTTGTGTTTTTTCTCGTGCTCATAAACTTCGATTATACTTGCACAACAGTCAGCTGATAGCTACTTCAGCCTTCTTGCATAGTTTATTCGTGTAATTTCATCAGAAAAATAATACATACGCTTAATACGCGAAATGACAAATACGGAGCAATTGCCAGACATTGGCCACACCCGGTGATTTGGATTAAATGAATATACTAATACCCCCGGAGCACAGTGTCATTCGACTATCTGCGTCTTATCAATGACGAAATTGCTTTTGTCAGAGGTGATATAAATTATATTGCCGACCTCCCCTATAAAGGGATAATGCCGAATTAATAAATCCGTAATCGATGTCAATGATTATCAGATAAAAAAATCCTTTATTGTAGGGCGTTGTTCTTGAAGCGCGTACGGTATTCGTTAAAAGCGCGCTGGTGGAAATATTGATTGCTGGCGTATGGCGTTTTAAGTTGCTATTTGGCAACGCCTGAATTATTAATAATTATACTGCTAAACAGCGGTATCAGTGTCAGACGTTTTTAAAAAAATTGATGGAATAGCTCGGTAGTCAGTTGCGACATCCTTCTATCGTATTATGGATAATTATACTTCAATATATTCGTATTGGAGAATGACACATCTGTTTTAGTGAACTTAGGATTTCCTAGACGAGTAGGTACTAACGTAATTTATGGATATGGCATGACCTGTCTTACCATGTCATGTGGCGCATAACGTGATTAGAATTTCGAGAAATAAAGGTTGCATAAGGAACACG